>CAIGQV010016734.1:13302926-13313591 GCA_903798115.1 Danio jaintianensis
CAACCAGCAAATCAATCAACCAACCAATCCTTCAGGCAATCAAAAAAAAATTATAAACCAACCAACCAACCAACCAGTCATCCAACCAACCAACCAACCAACTAGCCAGCCAGTCATCCAACCAGCAATCAAACCAGCCAACCAGCCAATCAATCAATAAAAATGTTAGAACAAGGACCAAGATAGTGCTTAGGAAATATTTCAAGCCAGAGTCAAGCTTGTATTACTCACAGGGACTATACAGCCACTAAATATATATCACAAAACCTGCACCAACCTATTACATCCCTTATCACTCACCATCAGAGGCCAGCGTGAAGACTTCTTTAGGGATGAAGAGTTTGTCATCTGCAGATCGTGCCCAGTCCTTCATCCCTCTCCTCCCCTTCATGGGGAAGTTGATGTCACTGGAAACAGCTGAAACCGGCTCTCGCTGGATGGTGATTACTGACAGGACCAGAGAAAGACAGATTAGCGGTCTTGAAAGTTCACATATTAAATGTGTCACGGAAGCACTTTTGAGGGATGAGCACCGCAGGACAACATGACCTTTATTTTGCGGCACTTCTGTACAGATGCCATGGGAACTCACTGAGGTTGTTGGTGACGACCAGAAAGCTCTGGAACGGCTTCTGAGCCTCTCCAATTAGATGAATGAAGTCTTCCACAACTCCCATTAGCAATACAGAACCCGGAGAGACCTAGAAGGAAGTTGCACGATCACAAAAATACACATACAAACAAGAAATGAGGTTTAGTCCAGTCTATAAAACATATTGTACACTATTTAAAAGCATCAATAATTTTCCCCAAAGGGTTTTGTAAGCAAAGCTTTGTCATATAGTTATAAACCAAATCAACCAACAAGGACAATGACAGTATTACAAACTTTGATTTTAAGCAAATATGAATCAATTCATGTTTTTGGACTGTGGGGGAAACTGGAGCACCCGGAGAAAAAACTCCACACAGAAATGCCAACTGGCCCAGCCGGAACTCGAACTAGCGACCTTCTTGCTGTGAGGCGACAGTGCTAACCACTGAGCCACCATGCCGCTATCATTTCCTTTTTTTAGTTCATTTATATGATTCCCTTTTTTATGTTTAATTATGTTGTTAGATGCCAATGTTTCCTGCCAGCTATGCAAATATCATATATTCAAACGGTATCGAAGCTATTAAACAATCTCTTGCTATGATTTTAAAACTGCATTTTCCCTCAGAACAATCTTGAAGTAAAAACGAGACACACAAATTGAATTGTTGCAAGCAGATGGGCTCATGGGTATATAAAAGCATCAATTAAAACCCTCTGAACTCTCAACAAGACTGTCTTTAAAGCTTCTTGGTTAAAAGAATATATATATATTTTGAGTTTTCAATTATTCTACTCTTTTAGAATGAATTCTGAAGGATCATTTGGGCACTGGAGATGCTTAAAATAAAACTTTTGCAGAATAGGAATACATTACATTCTAAAAAGGAATATAGACATTATAAATCATATTACACTATTCCCCAGTGTTATTTCTAACCAAATAAAGGCAGAACTTAAATAAATGTCTTTCATATCCATAAAGTTTGTTTTCAATGGTAGCATACAGCAATCATAATCCTCAAACACCACTAAACGCTCATAAACCATTTCTTGTAAAATACTAAACTTTGCCTAATAACTGTCGACAATAACCAGCTGTTCGCTATAGAGAAAATGGTTAATTCTGTCTTTATTTATTTTTCTAAACTTTCTAAGCAATTTTACGGCAAGATCATGCGAGTATATGATGCAGTAGTGAAACGATGATGGAAAATAAGCATCCATATGAGAGATGAGGCACAGTATATACCATCATCCCCTACTCTCCACTCTGTCATGTTTATAAATTGGCAGCAGATTTTAATTCACTAGGCTTTTGTTCCAGAAAACAGTGCATCACATACACATTTCACAGTGAAGTACACAAGAACACGGAGCCCATTCTTCAATCTAATTGCAATTTTATTCTTCATCTCCACGTGTGGAAATGAAGTCATTCGTGATTGTCTGTGGAATATTGTGTAGCTCTGTGCCACGAGGGACTCCATTTATAGTATAATACACTTTGATTTGCATTCATTTTGAATGTATCCTCAATTAAACATTCTAATATGTGGCAGATGGCGATTTTATATGAGTCCAGATGACAAACAAAGCAGATTTGTGCTTGTTGTTGGTTTGAAATGAGTAAAAGTGAAATTTACATCACTCTTTTCTAAACAGGCTTCTGGTATACTTCACAAAACTAACTAAACTGCTATAAAACATGCAATTTGACTAAATAGTGTTTACTTGGAGTTTGGGTTTAAGTCAGTTTTGTGGTTTCTGTGAGGCTATGCAATATAGACTATATATTGGTAAAAGACTGCATCATTTCAATTTAAAACTGATTTCATTTACATACAATACCAATTCAAATCGATTCATAGCATTATAACATGCTAACCAAACTAGAAACCATAGAAACATGCCAATTCATCTTAGCAATGCGCAAATAATGCTAGGCATTTCTAGTAACGTTAATGCTATACAATGTTATAATAAATGCTATAGAATACAAGCAAACATGCTAAAATGCTATCTTACAGTATTTTAAATCATGGTAGAAAAATACAAAACCAGGCTTGCAAGAGCCAACCCTGGAAACATGCTAATTCATGCAAACCACATAACATGTTGGAAAAAGTTATCACATCTAAATTTATGCTAACAAAGTTAAAATGGGACAAAGCATGCTAAAATGCCAACTTAGAATAGAAGAATTTGCAATTAACGCTAACAAAAGCTAACCATGCTCGAAACATGCTGTTTCATGCTAACAACATAGAAAATGTGTTAGCCGTGTGGTAAAAGTGCATATTTACCCATACGCTAATGCTATAAACAAGCTAACAGTATGCTAATTTACTCTGACTCCTCTAATTTTAAACCTTTAAAAGTTATTTTGAACCTTTAACAACATTATAAAGTTATCAAGTTTTACTCATCTAGTTTGTATAAGCTACTCAAGGAATTGCTGTATTACCATACAGACTTCATTAATGTCTTTAAAGTGAAATGTACTTATACATTATGTTGCTCTTGTATTTATACAATATGTTAGCTCAGTACTTCTCCGCTAATAATAGGTCTTGTTGTTTGTCCGCCTTGTAAGTGTCCAGATGGTGTGGCAAAGCTGTTACTGAAGGGCAATGATGCTGAGACAACCACATGCAAACACAAAACAAACACACAGAGATGTATATAATGTATGAATGAATTGTGTGTATATAAAAAAAGAAAGAATACTGGCTTTGATAATCATGAACATACAGAAACTTGTTCATTTAACAAGGCATCATCCAACTTCATATCGAAAATGAACTGAGAATTGTCTCTATTGACTTCCCTGGATACTCCGGCTCATACTGTTATTGATTAGTGAATGTTATTTAAAGAAAACAAAAGATTTTTAAACTTTAATCAGAATGTAAAAACCTCTATTTCAGATGTCAGTGCTTAGACTATTTAATAACGCTAACATGTGTCATTCATTCATTCATTCATTCATTCATTCATTCATTCATTCATTCAAAATACTGCTGCAGTTTTTATCAAATAAATGCAGCACCGGTGAGCATAAGACTTTTTTATATAATATTTGTTTATAATATATATATATCTTAAGTAGGATATATCATTCATTTTCTTTTCGGCTTAGTCTCTAAAGTCAACTTAAGTATTATATATAATCAAAATAAAAATGTAACATTCATCAGACCAGGCTAATTGTAAATCTGCCAACAGTTCTGCAAAACTGGGGAAAAAATTGATTTCACTGCAGCCTGGGTTGTGAAAAAGACTGAACCCATAGATGGCAAAAACTTTTTGCGCCTTTTTCTACTCTTCTTGTCCGTCACAGTTGGCTTGTTGATTACACTAGCTTTTTAACATTAAAAAAGAACACACTTCGACTTTAAGATGCTGGCACAGGGAACGTGCAATAGTGAACACTCCAGCAGGCTCACAGGAGAAGATGATTATTTACTGAGCAGGGAGAGCAGGAGGTGTGTCAAAGATTTGCCTGCTCAACTGTGCTTTAACACCAAAATCTGGCTCAGTCATGCTGAGCTAAGCACCTGGCGCACACATACATACACAAACATAAACGTTCACCGGAGTCACAAGCATGTGCCGCACAGACTTTGCACTGCATGTGACCATTAGTCACCATTGTCTCCACATACAGTAACCCATGCCTGTCATTTAAATAGCATGAGCATACATTACTCTATAATACACTGTGATTTCTGAAGAGAGCCTTATTGGGACAGAAGGGCTCAGTGGCATTTTATAATACTTTTGCATAATTCAAATTATGCTAACCAAAGCTGCGTTCATTTGATCAAAAAGTTTGCAATAAAAAGTAATAATTTGTCATTTGTATAAATTACTGTACTTGTAATTATTAAATTGTACTAACATGTTTATTTGAATTTAAACTAATATGAAAGTAATCAAACTTGAAATATTATTTTTAGAAGTCATTAATGTATTGTTTTAGTATTATTATCAATAATGTTTATGTTAGTTTTGATTATATTTTTAATATATTATTTATTTATTCACTTTGCTTTGGCTTAGTCTCTACGTATTTCAGAGGTCGCCACAGCGGAATGAACCGCCACATATTCCAGCTTATGTTTTATGCAGCAGATGCCCTTCTAGCTGCAACCCAGCATTGGTAAATTTTTAATATATTATTATTTTTAGATTATTACGTTTATTTTAATAAGTTTGAATAAGCTTTCATTTTATAATTAGTAAAATAAGTGTTTTTGGTTTATTTTTGATTTATCAATAAAATGTCTACAGTATATAGGTTTTCATTCATTCAAATGTATTATTCTCTTTTTAACTGTAGAAATTGAAATCATTTTCATTATTGTTTAAACTTTTTAGATTTTCCAGTATTTTTAGCTTAACATATCTGAAATTCAAAATAATAATAATCTTACTGACCACAAATTAATACTTGAATGATACCTCAAGTATAAAAACCTATTTGTCTTATCACATGTACTGTAAAATGTCCATTAATTAACAGGTTTGGTATTTTGTGTTTCATGTTTGTTTGTTGTTTAGTTTATTTACATTTATGAAGTGAATTATAGGAACTTGGTCCCTTTATTTGTCAACTTTTGATGTTGAAAATTAAATTGTGCATCTTAATTACGTGACTTTTAATTACATTTTAGTAGTTTGAAACATTATATTGTAAACAAAATAATACAAAGACATTTAAGTCTCTAAAATAACAGAAAAACCACAGTTTATCACCAGTTTTTTTACAATCATTTACAATACCAACCCATGCAATACATCACTTCAAACTATTAAAATGTCAATAAAAGTCACTTTGTAAACATCAAAAGTTGTTGAAGGAAATACCAAGAGCCCATAATGTAATTCAAACACATAAACAAATGAAGAAAACATGAATCGCAACATGAATCGCAAAATTTGGAAATTGACTGACTTTTTTTTTTTTTTTTGCTGTAGATAATAAACACCAGACCTCTTCTCAACAAGTTACATGACTAACAATACCCAAATATGAATTTCTATCTAATTATCATCAATAATATCATCTTCGCATTAGAATGTGCAACTACAAATTAGCTTACATATATACACTCACCAGCCACTTTATTAGGTACACCTGTCCAACTGCTCGTTAACGCAAATTTGTAATCAGCCAATCACATGGCAGCAACTCAATGCATTTAGGCATGTAGACATGGTCAAGACTGCTGCAGTTCAAACCGAGCATCAGAATGGGGAAGAAAGGTGATTTAAGTGACTTTGAACGTGACATGGTTGTTGGTGCCAGACGGGCTGGTACGAGTATTTCAGAAACTGCTGATCTACTGGGATTTTCACGCACAACCATCTCTAGGGTTTACAGAGAATGGTCTGAAAAAGACAAAATATCCAGTGAGCGGCAGTTCTGTGGGCGCAAAACGCCTTGTTGATGCCAGAGGTCAGAGGAGAATGGCCAGACTGGTTCGAGCTGATAGAAAGGCAACAGTAACTCAAATAACCACTCGTTACAACCGAGGTATGCAGAAAAGCATCTCTGAACGCACATGTTGAACCTTGAGGCGGATGGGCTACAGCAGCAGAAGACCACACCGGGTGCCACTCCTGTCCGCTAAGAACAGGAAACTAAGGCTACAGTTCGCACAAGCTCACCAAAATTGGACAATAGAAGATTGGAAAAACGTTGCCTGGTCTGATGAGTCTTGATTTCTGCTGCGACATTCGGATGGTAGGGTCAGAATTTGGCATCAACAACATGAAAGCATGGATTCATCTTGCCTTGTATCAACGTTTCAGGCTGCTGGTGGTGGTGTAATGGTGTGGGGGATATTTTCTTTACACACTTTGAGCCCATTAGTACCAACTGAGCATTGTGTCAACGCCACAGCCTACCAGAGTACTGTTGATGACCATGTCCATCCCTTTATGATCACAGTGTACCCATCTTCTGACGGCTACTTCAAGCAGGATATAAAGTCATAAAGTGTCAAAGCGAGAATCATCTCAGACTGGTTTCTTGAACATGACAATGAGTTCACTGTACTCAAATGGTCTCCACAGTCACCGGATCTCAATCCAATAGAGCACCTTTGGGATGTGGTGGAATGGGAGATTCACATCATGGATGTACAGCCGACAAATCTGCAGCAATTGTGTGATGCTATCATGTCAATATGAACCAAAATCTCCAAGAAATATTTACAGTACCTTGTTGAATCTATGCCACGAAGGATGAAGGCAGTTCTGAAGGCAAAAGGGGGTCCAACCCGGTACTAGTAAGGTGTACCTAATAAAGTGGCCGGTGAGTGTATATATACTTTTAGCTTATGCTGTTCCATCTATAAAGACTGAAACATGAATAACTCAATTTGATAACTCTGACATGATGCGAAGTGGAACTGGAACTGGACTGTCAAGCATAACCACCCCATAATTTGCCAGTTATTTGACATAACCAGAAAAAAAAGTGTGTGGTCTTGAGTGAGTCAGAATATGATCTCCTGCTGTTAGTCCAGGCCTCAGGGCAATGAGAGAGAGAGGAAAAGAAAAACAGACTTCATGGTTGAGTTAGTATATTACTATGCAAAAGTGTCCTGGCTTGACACCGTAGACCAAACTACACAGCGTCTAAAGTCAAATAACGTCTAACGGTGTATTGTAATGCAAAGAGGCAGCTCTAACAGCGCAGACCCCTTCCCAACACACTCCGCACTCCACTTCCATTATATCCAAAGCCAGTCTGATTACATCTGTTGTTAATCTGAGAGATCAGACCTGGCTTTGATGACACAGCTCTGTCTGAGGGGAAATTAAAACTCACGACACACACTGATATGAAAAGTCGCGCTCTTCGCTCGGATATTTGAGAAAACGAGGATGAACGGTGTTACCTGGTGAGCGTCTTCCCACTTCTCGAGGTTTTCGATGTCCAACATTAAGCTGATAATCTGGAAGAATTTCTGAAAAAGACGAAATGGTGAATAAGGATTTTTTTTGGTGATAAAAGAATGAAGAAGAGAGGACAAATGTGCTTTGATGTGTCTGTACTTTGCACTTCAAAACACATATTAAGCAGATGCTTTCTAAAACTGCATAAGGCACTATTTTGGCTTAGTTTAGTTGTTTTGGTATATATATAGTTATTTTAAAGTTTAGATTAAAGTTAATATAAAATTTTAGACTCTCCATCAAATTTAATTTACAAAAGTGATTTTATGTACATAGAAAGTAGTGTATTTTATATGCAATTCATTCATTTTCCTTCGGCTTAGTCCCTTTATTCATCAGGGGTCGCCACAGCGGAATGAACGGCCAACTTATCCAGCATATGTTTTACACAGCGGATGCCCTTCCAGCTGCAAACCAGCACTGGGAAACATCCATACACTCTCATTCACATACATACACTACGGCCACTTATACGGCATGTCTTTGGAGTGTGGGGGAAACTGGAGCTCCCAGAGGAAACTCACGCAAACACAGGGAGAACATGCAAACTTCACACAGAAATGCCTACTGGCCCAGCCGGGACTCGAACCAGTGACCTTCTTGCTGTGAGGTGACAGTGATAACCACTAAGCCACCGTGTCACCCCTTTATATGCTATTATATTTCAAATAATCTTTGTGTACACAAAACTTTACAAAATGGCTGAAATAATATTATTTTGTTACCATAACGATATATTAGTGTAAAAATTCAACTTGTTTCTGATTGTGATTTGCACGTTATAAACATATTAGGAATACATTTTCATTTAAACTATTGATCTAGAATAGAATAGAATACTTCAGTGAAAATGTCTTGCTGAGGTAAAACCTATAGAAATTTAAAGGATAGTGTCAACATATAAAGGTTTAAAATGATGATTAATTAGTATTTTGAGACTGCATTGATGCACTATGAAATATATGTACAGTATGTAATATATGTATAAAATCTACTGCTACACAATGACATTGTACACTGTAAAAAATTATTAGTTGACTTTACTTAAAATAAGTGAGTAAACCTGTTAGTTTTAAAACGTTTAGTTGCATTTACTTTAAAAAAATAAGTAAACCAGTTGCCTTAAATAAGGTAAAGTAAATAAAGTAAATAAACTATGTGCATAATTATTAAAAAATAAGTTAAATCTACTTAACAGTTCCAAGTTATAATGGGTTTACTCAATTTGAAGGCAACGGGTTTATTCACTTTTTTTTTTTAAGTAAAGTAAATAGTCAGTTTTTACAGTGTCTTCTATAAACCATAGTGAAATATAGGACAGTCAGTGATTAACAAAAAAATATATAAATCTCACACTCTAATGTAAAACTTCTAAAAATGAGTTCCACACTTGTACTGTGTTGATGATTTTTAATATAAGTATACATTGTAATGGTATAATGTATAATTGTATAATAAGTTAATTGTAAATGTAATTATTTATTTTTTTGCTATTTCTATATTTTCAAATAATAATAATAATAATAATAATAATAATAATAATAATAAGAAACAAGAATATAATACATGTTAATTAATATGTTATTTTTAAAATTAATTTAAAGAAGCTTAAAAGCCAATAAATCTATCCGAAAGGTGGAAAACGTGAAAATAATGTTTTCTCGGTCACACTATTTTTCACTTCCCCATTTATAACTACTTCCTTTCCACACACCCACAGGCAAACACCCACCTGCACGTCGTCAGGAGCTGGGATGTAGGTTGCTCGCTTGAAGGTGTCTGTCACATTTCGGAGAATCTCCACGGAGAATAAGAGGTCTCCACTGTAATAATTCTTGCGGGACATTAACTCCAGGAGACTCCTCACGATCTGAGACATGCCCTCCCCTGCCAGGGTCCTCTGACCCTTCGCAAGATGTTCTCGCAACTGCAGAGAAAGAGAAAACTGGTTCAAACACCAATAAATAAACCTATAGATAAAAACCATGAGCATGACATTATAGCCTGGTTTTGCTTGACACCCGAGAAGCGAAGAGATTCATTCTTGCATTTTGCATGAACATGTCTGAGCTTCTGCAAGAACCAACGAGGTTTGAGATTCCATAATAAACATGAGGCTTGGGCTTCCACAAGGAATTAATTATGTTTGAGATTTCACAATAAATAATTAGGTTTGAGATTCCACAGTAACCAATGAGGCTTGAGATTCCCCATGAACCAATGAGGTTTGAGATTCCACATGAACCAATGAGGTTTGGGCTTCCACAAGCAATGCATTCAGTTTGAGATTCCACAATAATCAATGAGGTTTGAGTTTCTACAATAACCAATGAGGTTTGAGTTTCTATGATAAATAATGAGGTTTGAGATTCCACAGTAACCAATGAGGTTTGAGTTTCTACAATAACCAATGAGGTTTGAGTTTCTATGATAACTAATGAGGTTTGAGTTTCTATGATAACTAATGAGGTTTGAGATTCCACAATAACCAATTAAGTTTGAGCTTATACAATAACCAATGATGTTTGAGTTTCAACAATAACCAATGAGGTTTGGGTTTCTATAATATCTAATGAGGTTTGGGTTTCTATAATATCTAATGAGGTTTGGGATTCCACAATAACCAATGAGGTTTGAATATTTATGATAACCAATGAGGTTAGAGTCTACAATAACCAATAAGGCTTGAGCTTTTACAATAACCAATGAGGTTTGAGTTTCTACGATAACCAACGAGGGTTGGGTTTCTACAATAACCAATGAGGTTTGAGCCTTTACAATAACCAATAGGGTTTGAGTTTCTACAATAACCAATGAGTGTTGGGTTTCTACAATAACTAATGAGGTTTGAGCTGCAATGATAACCAATGAGGTTTGAGTTTCTATGATAACCAATGCAGTTTGGGTATTTAAAAATATCTAATGAGGTTTGAGGTTTCACAATAACCAGTGAGCTTTGAATATTTATGATAACCAATGAGGTTTGATTTTCTACAATAACGAATGATGTTTGAGTTTCTACAATAACTAATGAGGTTTGAGTTTCAATGTTAACCAATGAGGTTTGGGTTTCTACAATAACCAATGAGGTTTGAGTT
>CAIGQV010016734.1:13335863-13345863 GCA_903798115.1 Danio jaintianensis
AATAATAATAATAATAATAATAATAATAATAATAATAATAATAATAATACACCACAACAAAATAAATAAATAAATAAATAAATACATAAATGTATTTATATTTTATTATAATATATTTGTTGTTATCATAAAATAAAAACAATTAAATAAATTATATTATAAATAATAATGTATTACAGAGATTATACTTTAAATACACATTAAATAACTACATTATCTTAATTATTATTTCATGCACATAAAAATGATTACGTACATTTGTCCACTGAAACTTTTTAGTAATTCACAAAGATTAGTTTTATCCAATTTCTGAGACAATAATAATAATAATAATAATAATAATAATAATAATAATAATAATAATGACAACAACAACATATAAATAAATAAATAAAACATTTATATTTTATTATAATAGTTTTGTTGTTGTCATAAAATCACAAAATGTAAATAAGTTATATTATAAATAATGTACTATAGTTTAAATACACACTGAATAACTAATTTATCATAATTATTATTTCTTTACACACAAAAAAAAATTGCATGTATTTTAAGTTTAAGATTTGTATTTAATGTACACATGCGCACATAGGAAGGAACACCTATATAACTATAAGTAAACAAGACCCACTGCGATGAATAGTAGATAAAGACAGAGAGGGCTTTAGGCTTGAGAAAAGAGACAGAGAGGGCTTTAGGCTTGAGAAAAGAGACAGAGTGTAGTCAGAGGAGAGGAAATGGAAAGAAGTACTAACCAGGGCACACAGCTATATTGCAGAGTTTGGTTTGCACCTCTGGGCCTCCACAGCCCGTGCTGTCATGCTGGGGGAGCACACAGATCCTGCTCCGTGTCCGAGAGCCGCGGCCACACGTGACCGAGCACAGGCTCCACGAAGACCATTCCTCCCACAGCCCATGCACTGCAAACACCAACAAAACCACCAATGGGGATGAGGGACGACGGATGGGGATGAGCCGAACGCTCCTCCAGGGCCAAAACCCCAGCCACGGGAAGGAGAAAACCAGCAACTCACACTGACTGTCAAAACCAGTGAATCAAGCCTTAGGATCAAGAAGGAAATGAAAATGAAACGGTGTGTAGAACGTGAATGAGACGTTGAAGTCACAATTATTAGCCCTTCTGTGATTTTTTTTCTTTTTCAAATGATGTTTAACAGAGCAAGGGATTTTTCACAGTATTTCCTATAATATTTTTTTCTTCTGGAGAAAGTTTTATTTGTTTTATTTCAGCGTATTATTTTTTAAAGCGTTTTAAGGTCAATATTATTAGCCCCTTTAAGCAATATTTTTTTCAATTGTCTACAGAACAAACCACTGTTATACAATGACTTGCCTAATTACCCTAACCTGCCTAATTAACCTAGTTAAGCCTTTAAATGTCACTTTAAGCTGAATACTAGTATCTTGAAAAATATCTAGTAAAATATTATGTACTGTCATCATGGCAAAGATAAAAGAAATTATTAGAAATTAATAAAACTATTATGTTTAGAAATGTGTTTAAAAAAATCTTCTTTCCGTTAAACAGAAATTGAGGAAAAAAAATACACAGGGGTGCCAATAATTCAGGAGGGCTAATAATTCTGACTTCAACTGTACATCCTGTAAGAAGGAACACCAAAGTGCAAAAGATCAAGGCACGAGGGTTTGAGCAAAAATAGATGAAATGCAGCGTTTGATCATGAGACGTGTCCAATTGATTGTGTTCCTGGCAGATTTCCATGAGGCTGCGTCCCTGAAGGATTCTTTGACTATCAATAAAAGCGTTACATTTCATTTTTCTTTATGTCGAGTGACTTTGAAAATAAGTATTCCCTAGATGTATTCTTAAAGTGGTTTTAATGCATGTCATATGGAGATGTCAAACTATCAGGAATGACTCTAACAAGTGTTTCGATTCAGGCTGCGTTCTAAAACGTGGGTAGACAGCTGTCTTCTAAGATGGCAAAAGACATCTGACACACAATTGTTGATTTTAGAATTTATCATTATGTTAATTAGGCAGGTTAGGGTAATTAGGGAAGTTATTGTACAACAGTACAACAAACCAAACCCCTAAACCTACCCCTTTAAAAATTGTAACGTTATTTGAACGGAAAAGACAGGGTGGGACATAGAGTAAACCCTCCCTCATTTAAAATAAATAAATAAATAAATATAGCAGTCTGCCAGTGCTATCACAGCTCTGCCAGTGCAAGTGCTTGAGCTGAAGAACAAATAGCGCTAACATCTTGAAGGAGGTGGGAAATATTTGTCCGATATTAGAGAGCATTTGATTGGTCAGAAGATTTTTATGAGAACCTTAATATGAAGTGAAATAAAAAAAACAATAATAATTTATCCAATTAGGCGTAAGTGACAAACTGCAAGTTTTAGATGTATATATCTTCTTAGCCTGAATTTTGTCACTGTTTTGGAGCACACTAGCTTACAGATATCCTTAAGACTAACATGCCGATACTAACATCTAAAAAATATTATTTTGATACAACATGGACTATCTTGACTATCTATCAATGAAACTTGCATAACAGTGTAATTTTAATTACCCCATTAATAATGTCATCTCTATACAGTCCCTTTACAGGTTATGCATTCAATATGTTGTGAACACATATACAACGTTGCCAAGTATTGCAGAATTGTTCACTGTAGGAAACTTTGAAATGGCAATGAACGTGTTAAAATGCAGTTACTTGATTGTCATTGTGCTATAGGTTTCCGAAACAGAGCACACGTGTGTACATATAACGTGTACACATAGACATCAACTATATACTATATAACTGCAGATTAACTATGTTTATATACTGTATAATAATATAATGTAAAGCTGCTTTGGACCAATAATTATTGTGAAATAAACTTAAATTGAATTAAATTGAACATACGGTATGACTGTGGGCTTGATGAGATGTTATGAGTGAGGGTGTGAATGAACTTTGACAAACCTCTGCAGTGCGACAACCATTGAACCAACCTCAAAACATCCCATTCTTCTCGTTTCCTCTAAACTAACTAATCTTTGCAAGCAGGACAGCAAAGGAAGTCAACGTTTGACTCTTTGTGTTACCAATGAATAAGTAAAAACGGCATCAAGCTGTGGAGTGACAGTGAAAATAGAAGGCAGATGTTAGAATAAGGCACGGTACATATGGAAAACTGAAGAGGAGGAGGAGGATGAAAGGGTGGCAGAGGCTGAAAAGAGTGGTCCAGGTGAAGACAGAAAGAGAAACGGATCCTGACAGGGGATGGAAAGCAAGAGAATTGGCCAGGATTTGAAGAAAGGGGCAAAATAAAGGGTAAATAAAAGAGACAGAGAAGGAGATTTTGGAAGGGGGCTTTTGGAAAGAGCGAGGGAAGAGATTGTAAGGCCTCCTCAGTGTAGAGCAAGGATGTAGTGTGAATTATGCATGCTGATAAATAATTGATAGCACTCTGTAGTGCAAAGCTCAAAGGAGCCATGGCTCAGCTGCACATACAGCATGAAGAAGAAGGAGAAGAAGAAAAAGCTTGCATGAAGTGAAGGAGAGAGAGACAAAAAAGTGGATAAAAAAAAATACTTGTTGCTTAATGTGCCCACATAATCACATTTTTCACACTTCAGCAGATCAAATTAGACAGCTGGTAACAACAATGACAACAACAATAAAAAGACATTTATGCATTTAATCAATTTATGCAATTAATGTGTGCCATTTATAATAGTCTCTTTTTTAAAACTTGGGGGAAATGTTAAAGGACTTACTATTAAATAATTTTCATTCAACAATAAATTGCTGATAAGGGGCTGATAATTGAAGAAAAGCTTACAAAGGATGGTGGGTAACATATTTATATTAATTAAATGTGCGTTTTGAAAAGGAAAAACTGAAATAGTATAATATATATTAGTATGTTTTGCTCACTCTCTTTTCTTTCTTTGAAAAAAAAAAAAGTTACAGTTCTTACAGTTCTGTTGACAATAATATTGTAAATGCAAACAGCCGTCATAAGTCATAAAATTTATTTTTGTAATTCCAAAATTCAATGTGGCTACCTGAAATAGAATGATGAAAATATAGAAAATATATCTTATACTTATAATATATATTATAGTATTCCATATTTCAGAGGTATTCTTTTAAAGATCCAAGAAGTCTGTTGTCTATATTTCCTTCCTTGCGGCAGTACAGATGGGCCTTTTTTTTTTTTTTTGGTAAAGGTTACATATTTAATTGTGAGCAAATGCTGTAGTTTTCAAACGCAAAAGTACAAAAAACACACACACACACACACAAACAAAAGAAAACAAAATAAAGACAAGACAATAGCAAGCACAAAACGAATAACAAAACAAAAGCAAACACAAAAACAATATCAAAACACAAATGAAAACACAAAACAAAAGTAAACACAAAACAAAACCAAACACAAAACAAAGCAAAACAAAAGCAAACACAAAACAAAAGCAAACAAAACAAAAAGCAAACAAAACGTAGAACAAAACAAAAAGCAAAGTAAAACAATGCAAAACAAAAGCAAACACAAAAGCAAACACAAAAGCAAAACATAAAAGAAAAGCAAACAAAACAAAACAAAACAAAGACAAGACAAAAGCAAACACAAAACGAAGAACAAAACAAAAGTAAACACAATAAAGAACATAACAAAACAAAACAAAAGCAATCAAAAAACAATATCAAAACACAAACTCAAACACAAAACAAAAGTAAATACAAAACAAAAGCAAACATAAAACAAAGCAAAACAAAAGCAAATACAACACAAAGCAAACAAAATGTAAAACAAAACAAAGAGCAAAGTAAAGTAAAACAAAGCAAAACAAAAGCAAACACAAAATAAAGAACGTAATAAAACAAAGCAAAAGCAATCACGACAACATCAAAACACAAACGCAAATATAAAACAAAAGTAAACACAAAACAAAAGTAAACACAAAACAAAGCAAAACAAAAACAAACAACACAAAGAAGCAAACAAAACGTAGAACAAAACAAAAAAACTCAACAAAAAGCAAAGTGAAGTAAAACAAAGCAAAACAAAAGCAAACACAAAAGCAAAAGCAAAACACAAAACAAAACTATACACAAAACAAACAAAAATAAACAAAACAAAAAACAAAACCAACTGAGAACCACTGATCAAGGCATATTTGTAAATGCTTATTTAGGAGCTAAAGTAGAGGCGATTTTTCAAGAAATTACATACATATGAATTATTAAGAAAATACTCATATAAAGTCACATGCTATATGGCCAGGAACATATTACACATATGTAATCACAATGTATTTATTTATTAAGCCATTGACAACCATTAGAAAGACTAAACAATGGCAACTGACAACGTTAAATTAACTTCTAATGTCTCCATGGCAAGTCCCCATGCAGCATTCTATTCTTGCCCAGACTCTGCCAGTTTCAGCCTGATGCTGCTGTTGATTGCGAGCTGTTAAAGACTGAAACGTGAGGCCAGGATAACAGCACAGATTTGGCGTGGCGTGGGGAGAGGTTGAATACTGGGCTGATGTGCCTGCAGTGCTCATTCCCTCTCTATAGACCACATTATGTACTGCAGTATCCATCAAATCACAGTCTGTGCAGTTTCATGCCGAGACCCGTCTATTCCTCTTCTCACAGGGGGAGCCGATTCCTGCCACGGCGGATAAATGTAAAAAACAGATACACGTCGACCACTAAACCATATAGGGAAGTAAAAAAAATCTAAACAAAACAGTACTAGGGTTTAATGTTTAAAGCCAGGAAAGGAGTCTAGACAGAGAGAAATAAATAAACATGCGCAGAAAGAGATGTGGTTGTGAAGCAGGTTTACAGGGTCGACAGAAATCCTCAAACCAATAGATCAACGTCTCCTCGGAGCACTTGTACCTTGTTCTGTGGCTCCGCAGGCTGCAGGCATTGTTCAGCTTTGTTTACATGTCGTAAATATTATTTATCAGTCGAGACTAACAGTGACTGCAGCTATAACTGATGCCGTTACCCTTTAAAAAGCTGTGATGAATGCGATTCCCTGTAGTCTGATGCGTCAGTTGCAGATTTAAAAGGGCAAAAACAAATGCACAGCACCACCTGTTGGTTGACTGATGCAATTGCCCCTTTTGCCCTAAGATTCATTCGATGCAATGCAGTGGTTCTTAAGTTTACTGATTAGTTTACTATCGACAGTATGGATAATGACAATAATAATAATAATAATATGAATAATAATAATAATAATGACAACAACCACACTACTACTACTACTACTACTACTACTAATAATAATAATAATAATAATAATAATAATAATAATAATAATAGTTGCTGTTGTTGTTTTTGTTGTTGTAAAAAAGGGATCAATGCAGCCCTAAAATACTAATTTCTTGTAATTTTAAATATTTGTATTCACTAGGTTTTACCTTTTTCTCAGTAAAATGTTTTAATCAATTAAAAGAATTATAAAAAGGTTTAAAAAAAAATTATAAAAACAAAATACCATAGCATGATAATGTACTCCCTTATATATTTTACATGAATATGTTACACTAGACGACCAAAAGAACCTTATTTCATTCATATTTTAAGCAACTACTTATATTGCATTTAATGTTTTGCTAACACTTTATATTAGGTCACAATTCACACTATTAACAAACCATTAACTAAAACTATTAGCTCAATAATCTACTAATTAGCTGCTTATTAATAGTTAGTAAGGTAAACGTTGGGTTTACTGTAGGTATTGGTTAGGATTAGGGATGTAGAATAAGACCATACTTTATAAGTGCTAATAAACAGTTAATATTTTAATAATAGGTAGATAATAAGCCAGTAGTAAATAGCGTGAATTGTGACAAACTAAAATGTTACCAATATGTTTGTTATTATTATTAATTATGTTCTTTTTTTTCAACCATACTAGCCTCAGTCTAATTTGGCTCCTTCCACTAATTTGCAGATACATTTATGACAAAATATTGTATTTGATTGTATATGATGTTTAGTTTTTTTCTTCCTCTGCCTAGTTATTGTTACACTAAATAAACAGTACTGTACCGTTTATACTAAATTATATGAGTATTATATGGTTGCTTCCATATGACCACAACCAATCATATATAATCAACCCAGGCTCATTCTGAAAACATACCGCTATATATTTCTGGAGAGCACCAAATACGTCCCAGGAAGTAAATTTTTTGCAGTTGTTTTTGCGAATCCACAAGAGGCCACTGTGTATGCTCTTTGAGATCACAAATATCTCTCTCGAGGGCCATTCGCGCCTGCTGTTCTCACGTAAATCCACCAGAGGTCGCTGTCGACTGACTGACTGAATGACTGACCGACTGACTCACCCTCCTCCTTCCCTAAACCCAACCAATAGTGTTTTCAAAAGCACTGATTGACCAGCGCCCACCCACTTCCCTAAACCCAACTGACAACAATACAGAAAAAGAAAAGCCCTCGCCTGATTTTTACCACATTTTCAGATTTTACCACATTCTCACCCTGTTATTTACTTGTTTATTAAATTTTTTTGCTTTTGTTTTTGTCTTACCTGCTTTCTGGAACCGTTCTTCACCGGACTCGAACCCTATCATCGTGGTCAACTCCTCTCTGCGTTTCAAGTCCACCGACTTACATGGCAAGCTAGGTAAGCACGAAAAGGAACGGTGTCATACCGCCCCGTAGCGTTCGTTTTAAAGACGAAATGCAGCCATATGTACTTCTGGCTACATAATTCACGATCTCCAGAAATGTATATAGGGCCACGTTTTCAAAACAAGCCTATGTTGTCTATAATCTTGCACAAACTGCATTAATAGCATTCATGAAGGTTTATAAATGAGCTTTTGACGGGCAAAACCAGAATCTAAAAACATACAAAGAAAAAGCAATAATGGAGCAAAAACATTCTCCAAAAGTTTACTTAAACATGGCTCACCCACTTGAATCCAGGTCTCATGAGTCATTTTACCTGCCTGAGATAATTGCATCAGATTTCATTCATCAATAGAGCTGTAAGCCTTGAAAAGCGTTCCTTCATTAAAGTGGAGCAGATTGAGTTTGGCCTGGCGCTGCTCTGCTCTACTGCCCAGACACAATGACACGCAGCAGTGCTAGACATATCCACAAAAGCTTTCAGAGGAATTTCTTAAGGCTATCATGAAAAGATTAATTTAGATTTCAGCTTTCACTGGGACCCAGGTTTTAGCATTGCAGATAACTCATGATCTTGCCATGGAAACCTTCTGACTGATAGCGTTAGGCTTGTTTGAAAAGGAAAAAAAAACACACACACATTCTTTCAGGTTGGTTACAGGGGAGACTTGGGCTAGTTGTCACGGAGGATATAAATATACAAGTCAAAAGAAGACGATTTTATGCAGTTTGGGTTTCATATGTATCAACCATTTCACTTTTTTAGCATGTTATGTTATATTACGTTTTGCTATGTTACATGACATGACATGATAAAATAATATATGTTATGTTAAGTTATGCTGTTATGTTATATTATGTTATGTTTTGCTATGCTATGTTATGTTGTTATGTTATGTTATGTTATGTTATGCTCTGTTATGTTATGCTCTGTTATGTCATGTCATGTCATGTTATGTTATGCTATGTTGTGTTTTGGTATGGTCTATGCTATGATATGCTATGCTATGTTATGGTATGTTATGTTGTTACATTATATCACTATGTTATGTCACCTTACATTATGTTATATTGTGTTATGTCACTTTACGTTACACCATATTAAGCTATGTTACTTTGTTACGCTATGTTGTGTTATGTTATGTCACTATGTTACATTACATAGTGTACATAATACAAGTACATAATAATACTTGTACTTGTACATAATACAAGTCACTTTACCTTATGTTATACTATGTCCCTTTACGTTGTGTTACTTTATGTTGCTTTATGTTATGTTAATATGTTATGTTGTTACATTATGTTAGATTATATCACTTTACGTTATGTCACCCTACATTGTTACATTATGTTGTGACATCACTTTACGTTACACTATATTAGGCTATTTTACTTTACGTCAAGCTATGTTATGTTATGTCACTATGTTACGTTACATCAAGTCACTTTACTTTATGCTATGTTATGACACTTTACATTGCGTCACTTTATGTTGCTTTGTTAGGTTATGCTATGTTATGTTGTTATATTATATCACTTACAGTTATGTCACTTTACATTATGTTACATTATGTTATGTCACTTTACGCTACAACATATTAGGCTATGCTATTTAACGTTATACTATGTTGCGCTATGTTATGTCACAATGTTACATTACATCAAGTCACTTTAACTTATGTTATGCTATGTCACTTTACGCTGCGTCACTTTGTTTATGTTATGTTATGTTGTTACATTATATCACTTTATACAACAGTTCTGTCTGGTTCTCGAATCTGATTGGCTGACAGCCGTGTGATATTCTGCAATAACAGCACTCGTACAGCCTCCTCACCCTTGTGTATTACTCTGCCCACATAGAGTGACAGCAGATCAATAAACTCACTACAATTTGACAAATATTGCAGCTGTTGGACAACATAATGTACTTTTGGGGCTTTTTTAGGCGAGAATGTAGTTGTTTAGATTACAACTATGCAGTTAATTTATAAAGACAGTGCCTATTTTAAATATTTATAATTTCAGAGATACAGCGTGTCGGCATCCATCAGCCTGTCATACTGAGTAGAGCAAAGACGGTTGACGTTATACCACAAGATGGCGACAGAGACCGCATAATAAGCCCTTAGAGGAGAAAATAGTAATTTCAAACTACTGCTGATCAAATCATTATAAAACAGGTAAGTGACTTTATAAGTCGATCTCTCTCTTTCGTATGTTGTAATGCTGTATTTAAACCAGTCTGGTAGTGTTTCTGGTAGTGTTTGCTTTGCTTTGGCTTTTCAGGGTTAATTATTGTGATATCC
>CAIGQV010016734.1:13351957-13365436 GCA_903798115.1 Danio jaintianensis
AAAGAAAGAAAGAAAGAAAGAAAGAAAGAAAGAAAGAAAGAAAGAAATGTTTAAAACCACATGACAGAAAAAATGATGAGGAGATTTTCAATGTTGGGTGAACTATCGCTTTAAGAAATTTTGGCCATCAGAAATTGACTGGATTGCTATTTTATTTTTAATGGTGATTTTAAGGGTGTGTTCACGTTTGGCAGGTTTGATTTGATTAAAATGAATTCTGGTGTGAATGCTCCTGTAGTGCAGTTCATATGAATAAGTGTGAACCCTGCCATCCAAACACTCTGTGGGGCACGTTGACTGAAATATAGGCAAAACACAGACCAAACAAATTAAAAGCAGAACATTCTGTCAGAAATAGGCAGAAAGCTTAAGAATATCTTTTTTTTTTTTTACTGAAAAAATCCACTTAAAAAAATCCTATTTGAACCATATATGATTGTATTGGTTATTCTTTAAGTTTTATTTAGAGATGTGAATATTCTGAACTTCACTGCACTGCATTTAGTTTATTCATTACGATTTATACCATTTTTTTTTTTTCATTTTCTGCTTTAGATGTACCATGATCGGAAAAAGATACAAATATTATTTTTTTCTTTATATTTTGAAATTGTACAAGTCACTATTTGGCCATGTTAATGCACCTTTTGTGTGGATTGTGATTACAGTGAAGTAATTGTCTCCAATTTGAAATCACCACAGATAATAAACACCATGTTCTCATATTTTAAAATGGTCTTATTTCTAAGCATAAAAAAAAGAAAAGAACTAAGAAACAACATGCAATGCAGGCATAGTTCACACAAAAATGAAAATTCATTCATTGGTTTTAAACCTTTCTTTCTTTCTTTAACACAGAAGAAGATATTTAGAAAAATACTGGTTGCTGGCACCAACCAATTAACTTCCACATTGTATTAGAAAAAAAAAAAAACTATTTCTATGGACATTGATGAGTGCCACCCCACACCCCCAGCGGTAATGGAACAGACTGACTGTGAGGCTCACAAGGCACAAAAAGCGAGGTAGGAGAATAATTTAAAAAATAAATGAAAAAGATCACAATAATAAGTATGTTTTAGGTTTTTTTCAATCAGATTCAAACACAACAACACAAACTTCAAAAATTTAAAAGAAAAAAACCTAAAACATTATCTGTTGGTGAGCCAGAACAAGAAACCTTGCAACTAATTTCTTTAATTTTGATTATGTTAATCTTGAACAAAGAACTGAAATATGTTACACAGACCCATCTATTAGCATTTTTTCCACCCACAATATCTAATTTTTGTGTTCAACAGAATAAAAAAAAAAAAAAAATGTTTGGAACAAGTAAAGGGTGAGTCAATGATGGCAGAATTTTAATTTTTTGGGTGAACTATCCCTTTAAGATGCAGTTTTATTCAGGTATACTTCACATTAGTGAATAAAAGACTATTGAAACTTCCAGTTAATGCCAAGGTAAATGTGCACAAAAACTTCATTTAATCCCTTTCAGGTCTCCAGCACGTTAAGATAATTCTGAAAGGTGTTGCAAGGTCAGTATGCTGAATGTGACGGGTGGGAATATGGCATGTGAAACTCTGCAGTTATTTTTTTTCTTTTGTCATTTTTGAAAGCCGTGTCCTTGGATAGAGGCAACATCATGAAGTGAATGGGTAAATCAAATTAATTGCACATCTTGTAATCGCATTACATCTTCATTTGCATGTGGTGAGTCAGAGCTTAGCCTTATTTGCGGAGCGGATGGGTGGAGAACAGAGGGTAGGGGGCTGATGAGGACAGGAATGCCAATGGGAGTTTATGCACATACGTTTACTTTCACAGTGATTTATTTCACAGGCTGAGGAGGTGGGATGCAAATTATTTCAAGATGAGAACAATCAGATATTAGTATAATTTTTTTTAAGAGATATTTTTTATATACAAAGAAATTGTAAATGCAATTCATGTGTCTAATGTTTCAAATAACTTCTGAACATATGGTTAAATGGTCATTTGGTCAGTTGGATTTTTATACTATATAAAATATATATATATTTTTTATAGTATATAAGGTATGTAGCATATAAAAACTTTTTGTAATAAGTATGTTTTGAATAGGGGTGACACGGTGGCTCAGTGGTTACCATTGTCACCTCACAGCAAGAAGGTCGCTGGTTCGAGTCCCGGCTGGGTCAGTTGGCATTTCTGTGTGGAGTTTGTATGCTCTCCCCGTGTTGGTCTGGGTTTCCTCCGGGTGCTCCGGTTTCCCCCACAGTCCAAAGACATGTGCTATAGGTGAATTGAATAAACTAAATTGGCTGTAGTGTATGTGTGTAAATGAGTGTGTATGGATGTTTCCCAGTACTGGGTTGCAGCTGGAAGGGCATCTGCTGCGTAAAACATATGCTGGATAAGTTGGCGGTTCATTCCGCTGTGGCGACCCCTGATGAATAAAGAGACTAAGCCGAAAAGAAAATGAATGAATGAATGAATGAAAAGGCAATGAATAAATATTTAAATACATGTTTGGAACGAAATGTTTAGAGTTTTGATGCTAAATCCTATCCAATTCAGATAGTTTACACCCTTCATTACTTATTGAACATTTATGAGAATCAGACAAAAAATTTTACAGCTATTTTTCAGACACTTTTCTCTTTGAATAAATGTAAGCGCTGTCCAGGGTTCTGAAGTGCATTTAAGCTAAATACAACTAGACAATGAGACTCACCCGTCTGTGCTTGAAACACACCTGGCTGGTCAGCTGATCGTGGCCTCTGCGTCTTCACCTTCTGCTCATCATCGTCAGGTTCTAGACAGACACATACACAAACATAGTAAGGTATTGAAGAACTAAACAAAACAGGCTATGCTGGAGTTTTACTATTATGAGCTTCAATAAATGCATGAATGTATTGGCTTTAAATATGGTTCATTTCAGAGTCAGAAGCATCTGTAAAAACCCATTTAGAAAACATTGCACATGCGTCTTTATTAGTATGGAACGGATGCATTAGGTTGCACAAATGCTAAAAAGCCCACACATACTATTAGTGGTGTTTTACATTTACACAATGATGTAATACATCTCTCCAGCCGAGCTTCCTCTTGTCCTTGAATGAAATGTAAATCTCTCCATTGTGTGAGGAGACTTTTTTAAGTGTGCTCTTCGTGCTGCAGCTCCTGAGTAAACCTACATAAGCCAACAGAGAGTTTTCTATATCTGGCCTCATCCTAGGGCACATGAAAATCCCTTATAATATGAACACACACTCATGAGAGCATGCATTTCAACTCCTTTTCCCTTAAATGAGGCTACCTGCCCCAAAAAAGTGGAGTTTAGTGGAAAATAGTTAATTCCCTGTCTACTTTACTGAATGTAAGCCTTTAAATAAGTGTGTTTGGTGTGTGTGTGTGTGTGTGGTGCCTGTACACACCAAAGTAATCAGGGATTTACACAGTTTGACAACTGAACCTAAAAATATTTTTTGAAATGAGTAGTGTTTCCCTCTTATGTTGTGTGTCTCATTGTTTGCGGATATAAGTATGCATTAGCAACAGTTAACAATAAGCAAGTGTACACATTTAACCCATTTAATGCTGATCAACTACCCAATGTTTTTTTGGCAACATTTAGTAACTATTGTAGTATGTATCAATGTAGAATTAGTTTTTTTTTTCCCCAATTTATTGTGTCTTTTTGTTGCATGTTTTGTATATCTGCATATTCTTCACCAGCACAGAATAGATCATAAACGCTAGAATCAACATTTTTCCCATTTATTTTGTCATTTTGTTGTATGTTTTGATCATCTGTCCATTAAAATAGTTGTAATTTTGATATAACAAATTGTGCTGCAGGGTCTTCTCCAGCACAGAACAATCATATACATGTGAATCGGCATCAAACTCATCAGAATTCTACATTAAATGCAGTATTTCAAAGCAGAAACAGTTGGGACAGACTCAACACTGCTGTTATATACTGTGGGTGTCCATAGTATATTATAATTTTTATATACTATTTTATATTGAATTTATAAAAATGACCCAGTTCAAAAGGTTACACTCAACATCGCTGTTACTGGGGTTGTCAAGAGTCACATATATGTGCTTTGATATAAACAAAAAACTATTGGCTATTTTTTAAAAGGAAAGGGGCAACTCAAAATGCCACACCCTGCTTCAATGTTTCAGTTGAATTTTTGTCGCACATATAGCTGTGGAGAAAATCATTCGAGAAATCGATTCTGCATTAATTCTGAGATTTTCAAAATACATTAGTATTCTATCTTGAACTGAATCTGAGCTTAGTTCTTAACAGTAGATAGCACTCTAGGCTGGATTTTAACCATACACTCAAATTATGCTTGGTGATTGATTTGGTTTATTCGTTGGTTGGTTTAGTTTGGTTTGGTTCTTTGGTTGGTTGGTTGATTGATTGGGTTGGTTTGGTTGGTTGGCTTGGTTGTTGGGTTGGTTTTTGGGTTGGTTGGTTGCCAAACAAAAAAGTTGGAATTTCATTGGTAACCTCAGACACATACAAACTATACAAAATATGTGTACATACAAACACAAATCTATAGAATACATATTACAATCCAAAATAAAAATAAATACCAATACACTAGTGCCAAAAGAGTTCAGTAGTACTGTTCAAAAAGTGTGCAGTCTTAGTTTTAATAGCTCTAAATCATCTGCCTTAGGGTAAAGGCGTGAAAAGATGTATAGACGGATGTGTAGGAGTATTGTCAAGTCGTTTTTCTGCAAACGTGAGACAATGTCTTCTATAGAAGGCAGATCAGGGACTATAATTTGAGGTAGTTCACACTATATTATGGATCTGACTTTTTTGTTGATATTTGGAGTTTCCAAACTACACGTTCAGTGATACGTAAAAAGTATCACTGAAGTCTCGCATTGAAAATGCTCACGAGTAAGAGTGCTTGTGCGTTTTCCCATGTCGTGTAAATTGGATTTTATGTTACAAGATTAATGTAAACAAAAGCAATTATGAACACTCTTGGAATTCATTTAAACATTTCCCAACTTTATAAATGATAATTTTAGATTTAAGTAGTATTTGTAAGGAATTATATGCAAGTATGGTATGGTCACCATCTAGCACCATCTACTGTTAAAATCTAAGTTCAGGGTCAATTCAAGAGAGAACAGCAATGCAGTTTGAAAAACATTATATATTTTTTGGACTTCATGAATGATTACTTTACGTTCAAGTGGTATTTGTAAGGAATTAGATGCAAGCATAGTGTGGTTGTTTGTAAAGCATACAGCGCCACCTGCTGTTAAAAAAGAAGCTCAGGGTTGATTCAAGAGAGAAAAGCAATGTGTTTTGAAAAATGATTTTTCACAAAAGCTATACTCACACAACAAACAAACCTTTCAAACATTTCAAGTCACTTCAGTGAACATTTAGGTATAAATAAGGGTGAGTGTGTTCAAAAGTAATTAGCATATAACATATTCAAAACCATCTCCATATAAGGACTTCCACAAAACCTCTCTGGAAATATGTTTAAACACAGAAATCCATTATTCTTTGCTTGTGTGCTTACATGTTTGCAGTTTTAATGCTAAATTAGTTTGTCTCTAATGTATGGAAGAGCAAGTGCACTCATTCAGCGTACACTGCTCTTTTCTCTGGAGCTGATTGGTCGGCCTGACCTTTTGCTCCGAGTTTGTAAAAAGATGAACTATGTGGGTTGCTAATTCCACATGCATACGCAGAAAAAAGGGATCTCCATAAGATGCGGCAGGAAAAACTGAAGGAAGAAAACACTAGAAAAACAAGTGGATTCTCTGAGGCTCTTTCTTAATTACCATGAGCGTTTATGGATGCTTAGAATGATTCAAAATCATGAAGCACATCCTCATCATGAACTAAAACATTGCTCTTTTTGGGGGGCATGATTTATACTCCAGCGAGATTTTAAAAGCCAGTGCTAAATTCATCTTAGTCAAAAGACGGAGTATGAAGCGCCCCGCAGACTGCATGTTTACATCTCTATTATTTCACTGCAAAAAGCAGTTCACAGGTCAGTGCGAATGGGATTTCACATGCGGATACTATTGTAAAGATACACATGCATTTAAATAATGACACAAAACTTTTGACCTGCATTTCAATCTGAAGGCTTCAACAAATAGATCTAACATACAATGGAAAGTTTGAGTCTATATACACTCTGCAATAAAACGTACTTTCAAAATACAAAAATAAGCAAAAATCAAGCATTGAAACTAACTTTAATCCGAAACAGCTTCTTAAAAATGCAATGCTTATGACGAGGCACACAAAAAAAATTAAATAATTTAAAAAAAAAAGAAACACAACATAGCATTTAAAGACAAATCTGAAAAAAGATCCTGCATTAACTGAGATTTAACTAATTCTACTGGCTCTACCAGATTAAGCACAGCATTAAATTATCACCACCACAAACAATCAAAAACAAACAAATAAATAAATATTTACATTAATTCATATAAGAATTTAAGTGACATTCAATGACTTTGTATAGTAAAACTTAAATAGACCATTTAAAACCATTAAATAGACCATTTTTATTTATTTAAGAACATTTTTATATTTGTATATATATATATATATATATATACATACAACAATATAACTAACAATTCTAATCTCTGTATATGATGTTTAGGATAATTTCACCATTGTGATCCAATTGTGTAAACAATTATTTGGTACCATACATACATTTTGGTAACACTTTAGTTTAGGACACAATTAATGCTATCAACTACTGACTTAATGCCTGTCTATTATTAAGATATGAACTGTTCATTAGTAGTTATAAAGTATGATCTTATTCTGCATCCCAAGTCCTACCCAAAACCTAAACCCAACTTCTACCTTACTAACTAAGCTAGTAGTGTTAGTTAATAGTTTGTTAATACCTTGAATTGTGACTTAAACCATTGTTACCAAAATTTAAGTTGAATCAAATAACATTTACAAGTTGCTTCAACTTACATGACTTAAAACAGACTTAAAATATCAAGTTGAATCTCGTATTACTTAAAGGTGCCCTATAATGAAAATCTGGGTATACCAAGGCATAGAATAATAAGTAGAATAATATGTAGAATAATAAGTAGAATAATAAGAGATCAGTATATGGAAATGGGCATAAAGTGAGGCTCGGACATCACTGAATCCTCGTTCTCATGTAAAATCTACGAGTGTAAAACCTCGGTGGACAACAGGCCAATCAGAACACAAAGCAAACTGTGATGAGACTCAAGGGCCATGCCCTCATTATTTGCATGTATGCCTACTTTAGGTAATTTATCCGGACCTGACGAGCAGCCATCTCATATGTAGCTCTGAGATCATTAATATTCACACCTCAGGCTGCATTTGATAAGCTTATATTTAACTTACTATGTATGTGGGACGTTTATTTTGAAAACACGAGCCCCAAATTGTTTACTATGCGTTACTGTGCAATGACTGCACGAGACATTGCTTCAGAACGCAAAATGCAAGATTTGCAGATTATACATACATTCATCTCCACTCTGAAGAGGCATAAGGTATGCTTAATTGCATCTTTTGTTAATTGATCATGTTTATTGTGAAATTTGATGCGTATGTTTGAACAAACTCAAGTAGACTGCTGAATCATATCAAATTATTCAGCTCAACTGTCATCTGTTCATGCAGAGGTTGATACTAAGTCCTGGCTGTGTTTTCTTTGACAATATAGCTTCAGAATACAACGCGATACATCTCTATCCCTCTCTTTTGTCAAGTTTAATTATAATTTAGCCTTTATCCACATCAGATCTGGTGAGCAAAATAGGTTGATGTTACTGTAATGGGTTTATATTTGTTTGTGTTCAGCCTACACTATGCTATTTGTGTGTGTCTGCCTATAAGAGCTGAACGTCAGAGCAGAGCTCTTAATACTTACGACATAAACCATATATGGTCAATTATGAGCCTTCTGATTCTAGGGGTATTTTATGGAGTAATAAATGAGTATATAAAACTTTTTTTGTAGATTTTTTTTAAACTTGCCGAAGCCATGAACCTACTATGTAGATATCACAGAACAATTTAACGTATTAAACCGATGCAGTATATGTCATTATAAGTTTTTGAAAAACAACACTTCACCATGATTTATTGATCATGTTTTTTGTTTTTTTCAATGTACTGTAAGTTTATTTTTGCAGTTACAGCTAAATATAGTGGCTAAAGACTGTTTGAGAACAAGCAAACAAAGACAGTGGCAACGACGAGAAAGACAAACATACAGTGCAGCATTAGGAAGCGAGATAGACGTTTATTAGCAAAGAGAGCTGCATGGTATACATTGGAGCGCATGGGATGGATGGATACTCTAGAGATTTCCCCCCGCTGGCTCTGTCAAACAGACCTGATTACCAGCGCTCCCCGTAGGGCCTGTGTTAATACGCTTATGATAGCTCAGACGCGCACACAGACGATCACACTAATTTACTCTGTCACACAAAAGACAATAGTGGTGTCAGCAAAGGCTGGGGTTTGTTTCTGCTTGCTTTTTGTCTCTCGCTCCTCCTACGCTTCCGGTCGCTCTGTGTCTCCTCTGTGTCTCTAATTTTGCACTAGGTCTTCGCCATAGACAACATTCATGTGAAGAGCAAAACAGATACACTTGACATCAAAATTATTAGCCATTTTTTTATATATATTTCCCAAATGATGTTTAACAGAGCAAATAATTTTTCACAGTATTTCCTAAAATATTTTTTCTTCTGGAGAAAGTCTTATTTGTTTTATTTTGGTTAGAACAAAATCCATTATTCATTTTTTTAAAATCATTTTAAGGTCAATATTAACCCAGTTAAGCAATATATTTTTTCGATTGTCTACAGAACAAACCACCATTATACAATGATTTGCCTAATTACCCTAACTCGCCTAATTAACCCAGTTAAGCCTTTAAATGTCACTTTAAGCTGAATACTAGTATCTTATATAATATTATGAACTGTCATCATGGCAAAGATAAAAGAAATCAGTTATTAGAAATTAGTTATTAAAACTTATGTTTAGTAATGTGTTGAAAAAAATCAGAAAATTGGGGGGGAAATATACATGGGGGCTAATAATTCAGAAGGGCTAGATGAAAAATTTTAGATTAAAAATTATGGGTGGAAAGACACCTTTGATCTATTATTTGACCTTTTTATCACAGTCAAGGTCACTGAGCCAGGTTTGTTCCTCATTTACATCAACTGATGGAGTTGGGTTTTCATCACTGTCACCACTGATTGTACAAAAAAATCATGTCTTTGATACAATTTGCATTGTAGGAAGCGACAATGAAATAAATGTGTATTGGCTTGACTATTTTAATATTGTAATATGCGCATATTCTCAAAGTATCACCTCAGTAAATATTTCTACCTGGCTCCTCTATGCTGTATTTGACATCCATTTGTTGTAAAAAAAAAAAAAAAAAAACAGACTACGCTTTATTAATTTTCAATTTGACAGTTTTTCAGAGCACTGATTTGAAAATTGAGTCATTGTGTAGTAACATGACATGAAAGGTTACATCAACTGTTCCATGCAAATGACCAAATGGACGAGCAAACAATGAATGAACGATCGAACAAACGGACAAACTAATGAATCTGACTACTTGATTTCTAGACAATGTTTATACAATAGCAAAAAAATAAATAAAATAAAATCATTTTCAAAATACACACATATACATATTAACACACTAGTTTTTATATCAAGGTGGGGACACGTAATGATGGTTATATTACGCAAACTGTATATTCTGTATACTCTCATTTACTTTATGAGCAAGTTTACCCATGGCGACCTCAAATTTGATCCCCACGGTGACACAGGTCCCCATGAGTCTGTGTGTTTTCAGGTTTAAGTCCCCTCCGGGATATAAAAACAAGTACGTACAAATACACACACACACACAAATAAAAAACAAACAAACACTGCCCTACAAAGACCAGAAAACAAAAGTAAGGAAGAGAGACCTAAAAAAGACTTTTATGGCATTATATTAGTTTTCAGATCTCCAAACTGATTCTAGGTATGACACTGGAAATCTGCCAATTAGAAAAAGAAAAAAAATTGACAAGACAATTATTCACAAAGGGGTCCTGAATTTCCTAAAACTATCAATAACACATTTTCATCCAAAACGAAGTTACAGCCTTTCACCTTTGCACATCAGAATATAAAACCACCACGCAGGATTAGAATTACCGAGTGAATTATTCCTTTAATTTGACATAAAATGCCTTTTCTTTCCTACAGCATCAGAGGCGCTGAAGAGACCCTCAATCTATATTCAGTATGTAAGAGTAAAAACTTCAGTGGATGTTCTGTGGTGGAGCTGAAAGGCAGTGATGTGGTGCAGTCGGACCCTCCAGAGACGCCTGCAGCAGTGGGCTGTGTAACCTGCCTAAGAGTCCAGCACGCTAAACAGATGTTGATCATCCTGGGATGTCTTCTGTACATTTCCCCTTGAGAACCAACTCCATCATGCAGAGTGTACAGTATGCGTGTGTGTGCGTGTGTGTGTGTGTGTGTGTGTGTGTGTGTGTGTGTGTGTGTGTGTGTGTGTGTGTGTGTGTGTGTGTGTGTGTGTGTGTGTGTGTGTGTGTGTGTGTGTGTGTGTGTGGGCTTGTATTAGATGCAAGCAATTTGAGCACTAAATGAGAGGTTGAATTATGTTTCCACCACTCACTCAGCTTGTTCTTGGAATCCAGAAATGAAATTAAGCGGTTAGCTCAAATTGAAGGCATTTAATTAAACAGCCCTACCGATGTGTCTGTATTACTCACTTGGGTTCAAGTGAAGCTCAATGCGCTGAACGTCCACACGCATCCATCCAAAGCAATCGATACTGAAGAAGCTAAACACATTAATCAGTTAAACTGCCTTTACATTAGGAACGGGTCACAAATGACTAGTCTATTAGTGAGGAAACTGGTTTTAAGTGCTATATTAACCTTTATAATGCATTCAGGGTCTGTTTTGACCTGGAGAAGATACATGGGGGAAAAAAAAGTAATTAATATTAGCAATTGTTTTAAGACCCTCAAAAAGCACCATTTATTTTGAAATATGTTTATTTATTTATTTATTTTTTTATAGTTTTTTTTTTTTTTTTTTACAGTTTTTCACATTTTTTTACAATTTTCACATTTTCCCCCCCCAAAAATAAAAAAAGATATCAAACTTTTTAAATGCTATATATTTTATGCTTAGGTCATTTTGGACTGAGGTATGTAGTGGAGCACCATTAGGTGTCACATAATTGTATATCTATGATTAAAAATAATTATACAAATGAAAATAAAATAAAATAAAATAAAATAAAATAAAATAAAAGTTAACTAATTTAAGTACTGTCAGAAAATTTTGTGTTGTCTAAATCAATGTTTCTCAACCATGTTCCTGGAGAACCTCCAGCTCTGCACATTTTCCATGTCTACTTAACCAAACACACCTGATTCAGATCATCAGCTCACTTGCAGAGACTGAAAGACCTGAAATGGGTGTGACAGACAAAGGAGACATCCAGAACATGCAGTGCTGGTGGTCCTCCAGGAACGTGGTTGAGAACCACTGGTCTAATTCGCACAAATTCCTACAATTCAATTCATCCTAAAACATAAAGTTTTTTAAAGGAAGCGTGCCTCTAAAATCCACCCCAAACCATCATTAAGGGATGAGCAAATCATACTAATATGTACAAATGAGATAAATACGAATTAGCCACTAAATCAAAAAAGCTACAAAGTGGCATGATACGGTGTTGATTTCACCACATAACAGACTTTTACCTTTATATATGGTTTATTTAGGTCTTATAAAAAGTACATCTGGAAGTAAAACTTAAACACTTCTCTCTAAAATACAAACCCACAGCAGCCGGCTGGACAAAAAACAGATGTAGCAGAAGAGAAATGGTCAGCGAATCCATCAGCGGTGATGCATCTCCAGCAGACGCCTGACACCCTCAGCCTGCCTCTCCACAGCTCCATCAACATTTCCAAAATACAGACAATTCTCTCCACACCCGTCCTCACGGCTCTCTCTCCTACACTCCACACTCTTCTCTGAGCGCTAAACACCAGCTGTCCATCAGTCTACAGCAGGGGTGGACACTTACAACTAGCCTCTATCCATTCTCGGCTGTCATGGAGGTACAAATAGAGAGTAAATAATACAAAAGGCTTAGTTCAGCATGCTAAAAAACAATTATGAAAGGTGTGATGGGATTTGCAGCTAGACAGGTCGGAGAAACAGGCATGCAGAATCAATACGGAAGAGATATAAAAAAGAAATATATATATAAATATTGAAGTCAAACTTTAGATAACTGACCTTTCTGCCGGGTTATCAATAGCAAAGAGATATAAAAATGTATTATTATTTTTTTAAGTCAAACTTTAGATAACTGACCTTTCAGGTTTCCCTGGTGTCTAAAAAGGATAATTCTATAATTCTGATAATGCTTTTTTTCGTCAGTGAAATCCTACACAACTGACCTGTTTAATTACATATTTTGAGTCAGATTTGTTCACTGAATCATTCATTCATTCATTCATTTTCGGCTTAGTCCCTTTATTAATCTGGGGTCGCCACAGCGGAATGAACCGCCAACTTATCCAGAATATGTTTTACACAGCGGATGCCCTTCCAGCTGCAACCCATCACTGGGAAACATCCACACACACTCATTCACACACATACACTACGGTCAATTTAGCTTACCCAATTCACCTATACTGTATGTCTTTGGACTTGTGGGGGAAACCAGAGCACCCGGAGGAAACCCACGCGAACACGGGGAGAACATGCAAACTCCACACAGAAATGCCAACTGACCCAGCCGGGGCTCGAACCAGCGACCTTCTTGCTGTGAGGCGATTGTGCTACCCACTGCGCCACCGTACTACCCAATTTCAATTATAAAGAATATTTAAAAAATGGATCTAAATAACCCACTTACCAATAAGACTGATTTTGGAAGATTTACTAGTTAATTTGTGTACTAAAATAAATTATTGACAGTTAATGAGGGTTGTAAAACCGTTAGATTGTCTCACTCTTTTGATTTGTTTAACAAAATCACAAATATTATACTTTTTTAAATTATTAAGCAAACAAATTATTGACTTTGATTTCATCTTCAACTTTGATATTATTTGTATTGTTTTAAAAATATTATTACATATCAATAGATATCTTTTTTATTTTATTTTAAGCCACATCCTGTTTTAGTATCACCATGTATCTATTGTAGTTATTAGTAACGGTTTTAGTAAAGTTTAATGCTACTTAACATTTTGTTTTCGCGTTCATTTTAAAATTGTATTCTTGTTTTTTGGAAGTTGAATCTGTGATTACTATTTGTGTGTGTGTGTGTGTGTGTGTGTGTGTGTGTGTGTGTGTGTGTGTGTGTGTGTGGT
>CAIGQV010016734.1:13365536-13415900 GCA_903798115.1 Danio jaintianensis
TGTGGATGTGTGTGTGTGTGTGTGTGTGTGTGTGTGTGTGTGTGTGTGTGTGTGTGTGTGCGTGCGTGCAGTGGTGACTTCGTCTGACTCAGTGAGCCACACAAAGGCAGTGATTTAAGTGTCTTCCTGCCACTTTTCTCCTCTGTTTTATGCACAGCTGTCTCTAAACCCTGAGCATGCGCATGACTGCATGTGTGCACAAGACTATTTATGATTTCACACCACTAAACATGTGACCCACACGTTACAACTGTATGTTTATTTTCCTACGTATTTTTGTGGCGGTATAAATTTATAAGGTCATTAATATAGCTTTTAAACTCTTTTATACTTTAGCACAATCCTTCAAACCACTAGGATTTATGCATTCATTCAAAAAAAAAATCTATTTTAAAATCCCATTAAAATATTCATATTTATTCATTTTACGACATTTGTCAGTACTAAATATCTTAAAAGATGTTTTGTCATTTCGCTGAATGATATTATTTTGTATTTTAGGTTAATCAGTCCATGAATCAGCTGATAATGAAATAATCAAATATTAAAGAGCTATAAACTCCCTTTCCTTTAGAAGCACACTGTCCTCTGGGTGTCTTTGATAACGTCATAAACTACTGAATGACTTTCAGCTTTTAAATGATGACTCCTTGATCCTGTTACACTAAACAACAAACATAAATACTCTGGAAAAAAGTCACCTGGGTATTTTAATATTCAGGGTCAAAATCTTACACTGTAAAAAAAAAATTAAAATAAATTAATAAACAGGTTCCGTTTTCTGTTTTTTTTCTGTTTATTTACAATCATGAACTGCATTATGAGACTGTTATCTCTGCTCTGTCAACTTTTAATGTTGAAAATTCAATTCAAGTGACTTTTATTAACATTTTAGTAGTTTGAAACAATATATTGTATAATAAAATAATATATAGAGAATAAAGTCCATAAAAAACAAAAAAAGTACTGGCAGTTTAGTATCAGTTTTTTGTGCAACATCAACCCAGGCAATATATCACTTTAAACTATTAAAATGTCAATAAAAGTAACTTTTTTCAAACTTTTCAACATAAAAAAAAGTTGTTGAGGGAAATAGCAAGTTCCCATAATGCAATTCAAAAGCATAAATAAATGAAAAATAATAATAATAACAAAATATGGAAATTTTATTTAGATACTTTTTATAGTATAGCTATTCATATTACCTGTCAACAAAAAGTTTTTAGAATGAGGGGGTGCAGTTACAAAATATACCAACAGGGGCAAACTGAGCTAGCTATGCTAACTAGCCACACAAACACAAACCTTGACACCATGTTATGTGATAATCACAGCTCTACACTAGCACTACAATTACAAACCCACAAGACGTGTGGATAGTGGCTCAAGACAAAGTCTCTTTCTCGCTCTCTCTTTCTATTCTTCTGGCAGGCCTTCTCAATTACCTCACTTACTTCCTTATCTATTATTTTTTTCGTAAACTCTAAAAACTGAACTCTTAAACTGTAAAAACTGAACTGACACCATTTCAATTCACTATAATCTTCTATGTGAAGCTGCTTTGACACAATCTACATTGTAAAAGCGCTATAGAAATAAAGATGAATTGAATTGAACTGAATCTGTGACTGCAGTAGTATGCTAGCACTTTAGCTTCCAGGCTGCTGGAACACACCTTAATAAGAGCCAAATGACTTTGATAGCCATTTACAATACGTGGGAAACTGTTAATTCAGAGATATTTTTTATAGTGTAGATATTCATATTGCCTGTCAATAAGATGTTTTTAAAACCAGGTTATGCAGTTACAGTACCACCAGGGGCAAAATGAGCTAGAGATGCTAAATAGCCACATAAACACAAAACTTGACACCATGTTATGCGATAATCACAGCTCTACACTAGCACTACCATTACAAATCCACAAGACATTTGTGGATAGTGGCTCAAGACAAAATCTCTTTCTGTTTCTATTCTTTTGGCAGGACTTCTCAATTACCTCACTTCCTTATCTATGACTGCAGTAGCATGCTAGCACTTTAGCTTCCAGGCTGCTTCAGGGGGAACTCAGGGGGTATGAAGGTAAGAAATATTTGCAGGCTTTTTTTCTGGAAACACACCTTAATAAGAGCCACATGACCTGGATAGCAATTTACAATACATGGAAAACTGTTTATTCAGAGATATTTTTATAGTGTAGCTATTCATACTGCCTGTCAGTAGTCAAGATATTTCTAAAATCAGGTGGTGCAGTTACAATATGTACTACCAGGGGCAAACTGAGCTAGAGATGCTAACTAGCCACACAAACACAAAACTTGACACCATGTTATACGATAATCACAGCTCTACACTAGCACTACCATTACAAATCCTCAAGACAAAATCTCTTTCTGTTCTTCTGGCAGGACTTCTCAATTACCTCACTTACTTCCTTATCTATGACTGCAGTAGCATGTTAGCACTTTAGCTTCCAGGCTGCTGCTGGGGGAACTCGGGTATGAAGGTAAGAAATATCTGCAGGCTTTTTTTTTTTCTTCAGTAAACACACCTTAGTAAGAGCCAAATGACTTGGATAGCAATTTACAACACACATAGAAATGGAGAAAGAGAGAAAAAGAGGGTGGAGAGAAACAAGAGTAGAGGAAAAAAACCTTTCATTCCGACAAAGACTGAAGCTAAGAAAGAGGATTTGGTGGATTGCCAGTTTGAGCCAAAGTCGTTCTTTGTTGTTTTGCGAGGCCAGGATTTAGAGACAAAGATGAGAGAAGCAAGAAAGAAAAAGAAAAGTAAAAACCTTTAAAAAAAAATAAGACACGTAAGGCATGATCGGAGCTGTGTTGGGGAAAGAGAGATTTCATCCATTGTGGGAGACCCACAGAGAGACAAATCCAAATATGGTGGAGCGTGTAGGTGTGCATGTGTGCAAGAGATGGATTACGTGGTTGTGATGCGATGCTAACGGCGGGAAACTGTGTGAATGTGCATGTGTGTGTGTGTGTGTGCTTGTGTCCCAGTCGATTTCTTCAGAGGGAGTGTGTGGACGCAAGATAAGAACTTACAAGCATTTACACATTCACTGCGGCGTGTGGTGTGAGTGTGCATATATTTGTGTGTTTATTCAGGTGTTTCGTTCTGACTCCAGTGAATGCAATAATCATATTCTTGCTCTTCCTTTCTGCTCAAATCTTCTCGCCTCCCCTGAAATATAAAATAGTTCGAGCTCTTGAGGGTTGAAAAGGTGAAAAAGTACAAAATACACAGAAAACTTCAAAATCACAGCAAGAATGCACTTTAGAATACATGTTGTGTTTTGGATTCTGGAGTGAGATTAGGCTAGTGTAGACCTTCGGATTAACGAGAGAGGAAAAACCACCCAAGAAGAAGTTTGATTTTATCATATAAAGCAATGGTCTCAAATTCAATTCCTTAAGGGCCACAGCTCTGCATAGTTTAGCTCCAACCACCTCCAACTCACACCTGCTTAATAGTCTCTAGCAGTCTTGAACACCTTGATTAGTTGGATCAGCTGTGTTTGATTAGGGTTGCAACAAAACTGCGGAGCTGCAGCCTTCCAGGAATCGAGTTTGAGACCTATGGTATAAAAGAACCAATCACAGTTTGTTTAATTTTGATGTCAGGTTCACACAAAAATGAAAATGACCTCATCATTTACTCTCCAACATGTGGTTTTGAACCTTTCTTTTAGTTTTCTTTCTTCTACTGTACACAAGAGATGATATTTTGAACAATGCTGAAGAATTGACTTCCATAGTAGTTTTCAAACAAATCTTCGGGAGGTTGTTTAAAGAGCTTCACATGCTACTGAAAGGTGTTTAGTTGCTCCTATTGATACTATTATTTTTCACAGCTGGAAACAAGTTTTTTCTTCCTTGAGTAGGGCTGCAGGATTAATCGAATGGACATTTCCATGCGCCTGCCTTCTGATGCAGCAGAGTTTCATTGGATTTACAATTTTCTTTTAAGGTAAGTGGTTTCAAACAATTTATATGGGTTGAATTTAAACAAACAAATTAAGTTTAACATCACTAAATTTAATTTGTTTCTTTAAATTCAGCCAATTTTATTATTTAATTTTTTTTATTTTATATATACAACATACAGCCAACCACTTACCTTAAAACATTTGTAAATCCAATAAATCCTTTTTGTTCAGTGTACATAGAGCCATAGTTCACTGACAAGTTACACAAAAAAATGCAGACAATTTAATTGGCACAATTCTAACATCTAAGATAATTGTTCTACTATTTGACTTCAAATTCACTTCATAACTTCATTCGACTGTCTGAAATAAATGCTTCTGTGAGATGATTCTATAGTCATTCTATATTACACTCACACCCCCCCCCCAAAAAAAACACTCCCATCCAGATCATGGCACCAAAAGGAGGAAACATGCTAACAAGGACACTTAAGACTGCAGTCACTAGCGTCAGTAACTAATGCACCTCTTGAGACCATCGCAGTGACGTTTTCTGACACAACAAGCTGCCATCCATTACACTCCCCAAACCTCACATCTGGATTATGTCACCACTGTAACCCCTCTGGCTCATCACAACCCCCTCCAAGCTTGATTTAAACCAACATTTTCAGCATGGGAGGCACAAACACTAACAGACCTTTGTGAACTGGCAAGATCTGAACTGGCATTTTTGACAAGGGAGGCATGTGCGCTAAAAAGAACACTAAAGACCTATAGATAGCATGACAGACTCTATTGTCAATTTCTAGTGTGTAATTTGAGATCTGCGGAGTGAGAATTACCTGTACTGCTCTTACAAGCTGACCTCCATTACATTCCCAAAACCTCACTCCCATCCGGGTCACGGCATCAATGTAATCTATCTGGCTCTACACAAACCCCTCCAAGCTTGATTCAAAGCCACATTTTCAACATGGGAGGCAAACACACTAACGAAGACCTATCGAGAGTTAGACAGACTCTTGTGGAAGTTGGTACTGAGTCTTATGAGGCCAGCATAGTGGGATTTACCTGCACAATTCTTACTCGCTGACCTCCATTACATTCCCAAAACCTCACTCACATCCGGGTCACGGCACCAAAATAACCCCTCTCAATCTACATAAACCCATTTTCTTTCTTGGTGTAAATGTACCTTAAAGTTAAAATCTACAAGAACAAGAACCAGTGCTAACCTGTAAATGTCATGATGGTGTAAGATGTTTATGTATTAAGCTGAGTGACTGACATTCTTTCAGATGAATAGCTGATAAGAGCATGTTTTCATAATCCTGTCAATCACAAATATAAGGGTGCACACCTTACTCTTTCAAAAACTCCACCAACATCTCTGCCCTACCACATCTGGCTAGAGTTTGGTCCAGAGAGAATATATTCAAGTCCTTCTATATAGACAGCATGTCAGACCTGTCTTCCTCACCACATGCCCTCATATAGATTACATGAACGGCAACCAATGAATAAAACATACTGGCCAGTGGGACCCGTCAAAGAGTCTTTGGGTAGAACACATAGGGATTACATGACTACTCAATATAAGTCATATAAAAAGATAGTTGTTCTAGTTGGGTGGTAAATATTTACCTTGTGCAAAGAATTGATTGCCAGATAAAAAGTAATATGCAAAAAAAAAAGAAAAGAAAAGAAAGATTTTTGTCAGCATAAAAAAAACCAAATACTTAATGAAATGTGTGTCTTTGGTCCATGTTGGATTCATATACACATTAAATCACACCACAGTAAAGCAGTCTAAGGCTTAACCTTTTTGTTGTGTACCAAAGTCCAATGACATCATTCACACTCACTTGCACTAACAAAACAATGGGATCAGAATATGTTTTAATCAAACCAAATATGCCAAGTTTTGAGCAAATGCATCATATCTGAAATTAAACAGGGATGACACATAAACATAATATTAACTATACAACTTACTTCTGTAGAAAATGATGCGGACACACAAGTGAACTTTATGTGCTAGTCAAAATGTGAATGTAATATTGTTGATATATGTATAAATGTTGACTTGATTGTAAACACTGATTGAACTCCTACACCTGACGCAATGTGACGCCAGGAGCAATGAGTGTTTTTTGCTAGTCTCAGCCCAGCACAGGTATCATTTTCGCATCCTGCACTACATTGTTTAAATAGCAAATGCATTTCCACATTTGTCTAAAAAGGTTATTTAGAGAGTGATAAAAAGCGCCAATAGGTCCACAACGCTCATATATGTTGCTTATTACACACACAGGGATGCACAGCAGCACATCATTTTTTAAATATGAAACATTAAATGATTAAAATGTAAAAGATTACCATTGTCAACATAAATATATAAACCACTACCTCCTCCAATGCATTCATTTACTTCACACAAATGTGTTTCTGTCTTCTGTAGAACACAAATGAAGATATTTAGAAAAATGCTGAAAAACTGTAACCATTCACTTCCGAAGTAAATTCACTTTAAAGGGAATGGGAGATAAGACTGGTTTAATGCACAGTATGCCCAAAACACACACAAAAAAACTCATTAAGAGAATAATAACGACACTTTTAGACCATGCGCCTGGCACACTTGACTGTTTTTCCCATCCTTAAAATACCAAAAGTAGATTCGGACAAGTTCACCTGCGCTGTGCGCTTCACACTGTGCGTTTAGATAGTTAAAATAAAGCCCATTGTCTCATAACCTCTATAGTATGCAGCAGTAAAATCATTGCATTTAAATACACATCCAAGAGCCTGTTGAACATAAGCTTGAGGAATACTTAAGGAGGGTCACATTCAGACAAACGAGGGTCCTTCAAACATAGGAAGTCCTCTTTATCCTCTAATTGAGGGGATTTACAGGTAGCAGCCATTTGGGTAGAGTGCCCTGTTAGGTTTGAAGTTCACTGGGAAAACATTATCATATGAATGACTTCCTTGTTCAACAGCACTTCAAAATAGCGAACGGAAACACACAAAATCTCTTGGGGATGGCAGAGGATCTGAACAGAACAAGATCTAGCGGATACATGAACGTTTGTATAATGCTTGAGTGAATTGTAAGTATCATGCTGGAAGTTATGAGGATGTACCGCAGGCCCTCTGTTTACTCATTTCCGTCAAATAAAGCGAGATAAACCCTTCAATGTGGTTATATTGTTTTCTTTCCAAGTAAAGTGGTGTGTGCGCACGTGCATACAAAGTTGTAAACACGTAAGATCGATATTAACTGCTCCCGGCGGACTTGACAGTGCATCAGAAATAATACACTACATCTCAAAAAGACTGAACTGTTGAACTGTTTGATGACTTAGTCTTTGATAGGCTTTCCACACGTACATACACGCACACACACCACTGAGCTCTCTGGTGGAGTAAATGGCCTTTTAGATTGCCCGCCTGCCACCTTCCACATTATTGTTTTGTATTCTTTGTTTCTCTCCCATTCTGACTTCTAGTTTTCACCTCCAATGCCTGTGAGCTGCCAAGTCTTAAAACTACTCTGTCAGTACTTCCAAGAACATCGGCCAAATAATATTTCATTGTGCCCTTAATTGTTCCCAATTTAATCACATTAATAAAACGTTTAATCACTATAATAGCTGAAGTTAGAGAGGGCAGATTCAATCCTGCTTTGTTCCTGAAAATGAGGAAATGTAAAAAAGTAATAAAACGGCACTGACAAAAAAAATATATAATCATGTTTCACATATCATTGTTTTAAATATCAAAATGCACAATAAACCGTTATCATCTACCAAAGAAAAAAAAGATTTGTAATCAATTTGAATAATGACAGCCTATCAATTTTGTTGGTTACCTGCGAACAATGTCTTCTTTAACCCTAAAACACTGTAGAGTTTGATTTGTTTTGTCGATGTTGAGAATACTTTTTTGTTTGTACCATGAAAATAGATCTACTTTGCATGCACACCCGAAGGATGAGGACTGTTATTACTGTTCATATGTTGGTGTATCACATGCTAAGGAAGCTTATGAGGCTGAAATTCATATATGGTAATGGAAATTTGTCTCTGACAAATTCTGTAAGCAGGCGACCAATCACAATAGGCTCTGACATTTTTGGGACTGAAAATACATCAATCTGAAAGTAAACAAATTAGAAACACAAAACTAAATAATAAAATAAATTTGAGTTTTTGAAAATGATGACATCACGCAAGTGCATAATACGTATTTAGAGGCGTGTATTAGCATTAGCAAAGTGTGGATTTATTTCACAATACAATTAAAAATTACACACATATGGCAAGTTATACATGCATACCAATTCCGAACCGCCGATAGCAGTCACTTCCTTACAGCTACTGTTTAATAACAAGGTAACAGCGCCACATACTGGCCTGGCATACAAAATACAGTGTTATTTTCACGGAAGTGTAAAATGCGTATTGTTTTGAATACTTTCTCAGGTAAATTAGAATTTTTTTTTAAACACAAGGGGAAAACTTTTCAGTTTTTGTCTGGTTTGGGGTTTAGAGAGACTGGGGCTACGTCTACATTAATCCGAATACATTTTAAAGTGGCATTTTCGTCTAAAAACGCTCCATGTCCACACTATCATTTTCAATTCTTTTCATCATCCACACTAAAATGACTAAAAACGATTTTGTTCATGTACTGCGCATACGCACAGATGTAAGATGCTTTTACCTGCGTCGTATCTGTCTGGCGCTTATTTACTTTCCATCTCTTTGAAACGTTGTGGCAAAATGTTGCTTCCGCCAATGAATAATAGCTCCCAGTAAACATTCTGTGTCCTTTGAGGCAAAGGACATCCAAAATATTTGCTTCACAATGTGGTCCACCATGTTAGCTGAATTGGTCATATGGATAAAACGTGCCATTGTTTTTGAAAGCCTCCATTTTCACAATGCACACTGCAAAATGAAAATGCTGTTTTCAAACTGATCAACTTTGGACAGTGTTTTCAAAAAAGACATTTTTGTTTTCTAAAAATGGAGTCTCAGTGTGGACGGTAGGTCAAAACGGAGAGAAAAATATGTGTTTTTAAAAGAAAATGTATTGGAGTGGACATGGCCTGGATCATTTCAGACACTTTGAAAAATAAGCTGATGCTGCAATGTATATTATAAGAAAATGTAAGTGTTTGACATTGGATGGATGGTAATCTATTGTCTGAGACATCCTAAAAAAATGAGGAATGATTAAATCACAATTATATAAAATTTCAGTGTTCGCTTAGTTTATTTTTTTCTGTAGTACTTCAAGTAATATTGATTAAATCTAGACTGAAATGATCACATTTTCTACAAAAAGCTTTCCAGACACTCCCTCAGACCTGTTTGTGTAGCTCCACATTTAAAATGAGTCCCTTTACAGCTCAGATCACTGTTCTTTTCTGAAAGAAGCTGCACGACAACCTCGCTGTGATTTTACAAACTACCCATGTCTGCAGTCGCTCAGGTCACTCTTTGTCTTACAGACAGGCAGAGGTAAAGCTGTTTGGCTCCTCGCGGCCGCGCTTTGATTAGTGTGTGCAGGTCTGAATATATCTTGCTAAAGGAAGTGTCTGCCCTTCCTCTGAGCACATCTACTGGCCATCAAATTCAAACAGTGTGCAACAATGAAGTCAATGTTTCAGTAAAATTCATTATAAAATATGTACAGAATGAAGAGGTTTACGTTTATATATAGACCAATTAGTCCATATACAGTAGTCAACATATGAAGTGGATCAAAGCCCTTGTGTATTGTTCAAATTGACTAGCCTTTCATTAGGTTCGTGGCTGTTTTTTCTCTGTTGACTTTTAGAATAATGTCATTTTTTTGATTGCAAAGCCATGAACGCATATAATCATGCATTCTTGATTGTTGGTGGTTTTCCCTGTTGGAAAGAGGTCAAATTTGTCATTTTTACTGTTGATCATCAGTTAACCCTTTAGATAGGCCTGTGCAAAAAAAGAAAGGATTCTGGTTCTTATATGGAGTTATTTGGACTATAACAGCAAATTATAGTGTGCGTGCAAACTGTACAGTAGTCAATAGGGGTGTGATGAGATCTCGCGAGACTGAAAAGTTGTCTCATGAGTTGTGATGTTATGATGGAGCGTGAGGCTAAATTTAGCACTGAAGATTGGAGGCAGGATTGGATTTGAACTGCAAATCAAGTGCTTTGCACACACCTGGGAGCCCAGGCTGGCTCTGTTGCAAGTCACTTGTTTGCTTGGGCGGGTGTGACATAACCGTTTTTTTCACCGGAGTTCAAAGGTTGCCATGTCCAAAAGCAAAGGTTGCTACAACTACCACCACACAAATTAACCATGCAATGGAATAGCACTATATGCTTAAAGTCATAATCGTCGTAAAACACAAATCGAATTAAGACATGAAACATTCCTATTTTAGTCGCATTACTGAAGTTCTGTACAGACATGTAAACTCCCTAACTATTACCATCGTGTTAGTTGAATAAAAATCTAAAAAGTTGAATAAAAATCCGGGAGTTTATTCAAATAGAAATAAAATAACATTCATTAGAAGTTGATTTAAAAAAAAAAAACACCTAAATAGTTTTGCATTTTGTGATTTTTTTCAGTTGAATAAAAGAAGATTTTCCATTCATGTATTTCATCATTGAGGATTCCAAAAAATAGTATAAAAATCTCGTCTTGTCTCATTCTCATGAACCCATTCTTGTGTCTCGTCTCATGGAGTAAGCATCTCGTCACATCCCTAGTAGTCAACATTTGAAGTGGATCAAAGCCTTAATCAAAATTGTTCTAAAAATCAATGTGTGATGAATGTTCTAGTTTTAGGACAGCTTTTTTTGATCCATTTCAAATGTCGACTACTTTAAATGGCCAATATTGTCACTTTTTCATTGTTTATTTTATGTGGTTAATGTAACATGGTTGCTTTTCTTTGAGGATTATGGCCTGAACCCATTTTCCCCGTCTTTGGGAAAATAACAACTGATTTAATCTAAAAAATAAATAAAAAAGTATCCTCCATGGGCATGAAAGCAGTCTCTGGAAAACATTACAAAATGAATTTAAGGGATTCAAAAGTATATTCGTTTTTCTTTTTTGTGTGTATGTGTCTATATTATAGAGAGTGCTTTTTTTATCTGCAAAAGTGGCTGCTGACAACAAATGCAAAGAGCAGCAACCACAAACATTTTCAAGATTTGTTTTTGTTCGTCATAGGAATACATGTGGGTCGCTCGATAATGGCAACACTTCATCTTTATTCTAAACTAACCAATCTCCACAATTTCAGCAGGTCAGCTCATGGGAGGTCTGGATGATTTCCATCTCAGAGATTGTACTGTTCGGTATACAAACAGGGCATGTGGCATAACCAGAGGAGACACATGAGACACAATGTCATGGAAAGCATGGAAAACCGCCACCTGGATGAGCGGATCATCAATGCCAGATCTGCAATCCTCAGCCTTTGTACTGTACACTTGAATGTGAAATATAGAAACAGCTTAAGTACTGTGCAACATACTCACATTTTGCAAAAAAAAAAAAAAAAAAAAAAAAAAAAGTGTTTATATGTGTATATTGTATTCTATTATATAACAATTTTCTATAAAGTAAGCAATATATTCGTATTAAAGAATATGGTCAATATGAGCTATTAGATATCCCCATGCCATTTACATGCATACAGATGATTTTTTTTGCTTGTCTGCATGTGACAGCTGATTCAATGCTGGGACTAGGAGATATATTTATATATTGTACTGCAAAGTGCAAAACTAGTTTCAATTTGACTATACTTTAGCAAATGACCATGGAATAATTGAGATAATAAACGTCCGTGCATTAAAATATTTTAAATGCACTTCGCGTTGGGTGGTTCTTTGTGTTGTGCATTTAAAATGCTTTAACGCACGGCAATTTATTAATTATCCTATTATTTATTAATTATTATGTCTGTTGAAAGTCTTGATTCTGATTGGCTGGAAGGTATGCAATAAAATCATTGAATGCATAGATAGTTCTGTTATATGTAATATACATATACACTGAGCCATAAACCTACATTCATATTTACCCTGATAATATACAATATTTTACTTTACATAAAGCAAATAAAATAATACTTGTTTTTTTTTTCTGGCTGTTCCATTACCTGCAAAATTCTAAAGTGAATTCCCAAAATAAAATAAAATAAAAACAAAATTATTATTATTATTATTATTATTATTATTGTTGTTGTTTATTAAATACTGCTACTACTACTATTACTACCACTACTACTACTACTACTAATTATTATTATTATTATTATTATTATTATTATTATTATTGTTGTTGTTTATTAGATACTGCTACTACTACTATTACTACCACTACTACTACTACTAATTATTATTATTATTATTATTATTATTATGAATAATAATAATAATAATAATAATAATAATAATAATAAATTATTATTATTGAAATTATTAATATTGTTGTTGTTGCTGTTTATTAAATACTACTACTACTACTACTAATAATAATAATAATAATAATAATAATAAAAATAATAATAATAATAATACAATAAAATATTTATTAAATAAAAAAATTAAAAAAGCGTCAGCTAAATGACTAAATGTAAAAAGAGAAGAAAGGAAAAGCACAAAAAACATCTCACTTTAACTCTGTCATGCTAAAAAAAGAAACATGAATTCATCCATGACTCTTGTTATGCAAGAAATCTATGCAAATTAGCGGATATTCCATGAAAATGCCTCATTTGCACATTTGAACATATTACAAAAAAAAAAATACAAGAAACAATCAATTTGCAACATTTGCAATTCTTAATGGAATCATCAAACAACTGGGAAAACATGCTATTAGGGAACTTTTTCACCAGTGTCTTACTGTGTATATATTATATACATTTCTACAGTATATGGTGAATCGTAAAAAAATGAATCCTTAAACATAACCTTACTCCAATGTGTAACAATATCATACGAATTAGCCACCACCGATATATACACATAACCAGCAGTAATTACAAATTGATTCCACAGGACTAACTGCATTCCAACAGGTCTACAGAAGAAGATAAATATGATTATGAATGCAGAAATTATTATTATTATTATTATTGTTGTTGTCACTGTTTATTAAATACTACTACTACTACTACTATTACTACTACTAATAATAATAATAATGATGATAACAACAACAACAACATTATTATTATTATTATTATTATTATTATAATTTAAAATTTGCCTAATAGTTTAGCGAAAACTATTAAACTTTTTTTAGGATTCTTTGTGAGGGAAAAAAATATTATCCTTCATATCTACAATCCCATTTAGTGTAAAAATAGTTTTATCTAAAAACTAAATACCTTTTTTTAATGTGTTAAACATAAATATGTGCTAACATAATGCAAGCTTTAGTGCTTTCAAAGTGGTCAAGCTGTGTCCAAAGGGCCAAGCTGTGTTTTTTTTAAAGCAGCATTCAATATCATATGAACGGATGTGCATCTGTCTTAAAGTGGAGGTCATTCAGAGGTCACAGTAAAAATAGTATTCATTCGGACCTTTCATTACCCATCATACAGAAACAGTTTGGAAATCACAGCATACGTCCACAGCATTCAAGAGTGCAATCTATTCTTCCCGTTGGAGAGCTCTTCTGAGGCAAACAGCAATAAACAGCACACTTGAAACCCGTGTTTATATCCAAGACCAGAGAGATGTGAAATAAAATACTGACCATAAGAGCAGATGGACTCCCCAGAGATGCTGCTTCTGCAAATGTCTTATTTTCTGCTGCCTAAACGCTGTGTTTATCAGGCTTTCATCATCAGCAATCATAACCCTGTCTCTCTCTCTCACTCTCTTTCTCTCTATACTAGGCCTTGATTCTTTCTTTCTTACGTTTTCTATTTTCTGGAATTCAGCCTTCATACTGGCTTCCCATCATACTGACAGGAACAGTTTGGACAAGACTGGAGAACATGCAGTCAAGGCAGTGGCGAGACTGTCAGAGTCTGGTTTGGCCTCACTGGATTTTAAGATTTTGGATAAGTCAAATTATTCCACAGTAACCAGTCTCGAGATATTTTTTATTATTAAAATTATTTTTAAAAGAATTGTAAGATATAAGCTTTTTAATATTGCGAAAGACTTTTCTTGATCGAAAATGTATCCAAAACAAAAATACTGTAAATGGTATTAAAATAAGTGTTTTATGTTTTAATTTATATGAGTGATGGCAAATATGTGAACTTTAAAAAAAAAATTATTTTAATAGACTGATATTGATATTGTGAAACTACTTTATTATCATTTATTGTCATTATTATTAATGATGAAAACATATGATGAAACAATATTTGAAGTTTTCTGTAATGATTTATCATTTTATTTTATTTCATACGTTAATAAATTATTTACTGGAAACATTTAATTTACTTCACTAATATTAACTTTGCTTAATAATAAAACAAATAGTTTGAAAGATGAATTAGGGGCAGCACGGTGGCTCAGTGGTTAGCACTGTCGCCTCACAACAAGAAGGTCGCTGGTTCGAGTCCCAGCTGGGTCAGTTGGCATTTCTGTGTGGATGTTCTCCCCGTGTTCGCGTGGTGCTCCGGTTTCCCCCACAGTCCAAAGACATGCAGTATAGATGAATTGAATAAACTAAACTGGTCGTAGCATGTGTGTGAATGAGTGTGCATGGATGTTTTCCAGTGCTGGGTTGTGGCTTGAAGTGCATATGCTGTGTAAAACATATGCTGGATAAGGTGGCGGTTCATTCCACTGTGGCGACCCCAGATAAATAAAGGGACTAAGCCGAAGGAAAATGAGTGAATGAAGATGAATCAATATAATAGAAGTACACGGTAAAACTGCTTATTTCAAATGAGCTGAAACACAAATTTTGAGTTTTATTTTTTGTTTTGTTTCATGTTAAATCCACTTAAATTTGTAAAAACTAATAATTTAACTTAATTCCTTCATGTTGTCCCCTCACACATCAATCGTGTGGAATCCAGCATTTGTTTTAGTGTATGGAAGCCAGTTTTCATTTTTTCAATAAGTAGTAAGTTATGATATATACACCCACGAAAAATACCTTCTATTACGAGATATTATTGTTGTTAAAGTATCCTGCAATTCTGACTTCTTTTTTTCTCTGAATTGCAACAATCTTTCAAAACTGTGAAATTAGAGGTTTTTTTTTTTAGAAATTAGAATATGTAATTCATTCATTCATTCATTTTCCTTTGGCTTAGTCCCTTTATTCATCACGGGTCGCCAAAGCGGAATGAACCGCCAACTTATCCAGCATATGTTTTACACAACGGGTGCCCTTCCAGCTGCAACCCAGCACTGGGAAACGTCCATACACACTCATTCACACACATACACTATGGCCAATTCAGTCTATTCAATTCACCTATAGTGCATGTCTTTGGACTGTGGGGGAAACCGGAGCACCCGGAGGAAACCCATTTGAACATGGCGAGAACATGCAAACTCCACACAGAAATGCCAAATGACCCAGCCGGGACTCGAACCAGCGACCTTCTTGCTGTGAGATGACAGTGTTAACCACTGCACCACCGTGTCACCCCGAATTTGTAATTCTTACATTGAAATTGTAAGACAACTGTGAGAAAAAAAGTTATATGTGTAAGATGCTAGCTCAAATTTTTACTCTAAAATTGTGAGACAAACTTTTCGGAAAACAAAGGTCTGAGATGTAAATAACAACTGCAAGAAGTCTTAATAGTGAGATTAAAAGTCAAAATTCCCTTTTATTTAATTACATTAAAATATATAAAACAGTTACTTGTCTTTATGGCTTGCAATTTATTTTTTTTTACACTCAAACTTTTCCCCCCACATCATCTTGATTGGGTGGTGAAAAAACTCCCCACATTAGCATCAATCACCTAACAAATACTTGTTTTTCTTTTCTCATCTTTTGATTCGCAGCAACTAATGAGACATCCCAGTCAATGTGTGTTCCTCGGTCAATCTAATCTGTCCATGAGCATGGTAGCAGATACCAAAACAGATGATATGATCAATACAATTTCATATCCCTCGGCATATCTCCAATATCCCCAATGTGTGATTCACAGAGCAACACAATATGTCACGCAAAAAATGCACAAAACACAGTGGATTCAAATTGGCAGGACGTAACGATATAAAAGATGTCCTGACAAGCATTCTGGGAAACAGAGGCTGCCTGGCCTGGTTAGGAGTGTGTGGATGATTTTGAAGTCTGAAGATATCACCGAATGGCAGAAATCTCTGGTCTGCTGCTGCTGGCTAAAGGCTTGTCTGAAATCCCGATTGTCATACCAGACCAATCATTTGGGCTCTGATGTTCCGTAAGCTCTGGTTGGCTGAAGACAAATGGCCAAGGCAGCCGGTAAAGTCCTGACCTGCCATAAAACATCCATTTTGGTCGATACGAGCAGACAGCGAGATGCTATCGCAGAGGGAACCCGGCAACTGACATTGGGTCTCCAGCCTTGACAAAGTTGCACACAAAACAAGTACTGTATGCAGAGATAAACCAAACAGGCTCAAAAAGTAGATTAGAGTAGAGGATCTTTTGTACAAAAAAATGCAATTTAGCACTTTTAAATTGTCTTTAAAAGTGATATTTCTTATTACTCCCTGCTAAAATTGATTCAGTTATTGTATGTGTACTTCTTCATAAATGTCAGAGTAAACCCTTACAGAGATTCATATTTGCATTATTATATATTACGAAAACATATGATGAAACAATATTTGAAGTTTCTGTAACTCTGTGATTTATCATTTTATTTTATTTCATACTTGAATAAACTATATTATATATATTATATGTATGAAGTATGAACTGAAGTATGAGGTAACATAAAAAAATTATAATTTAGCCATTTATTTGAAAGTGACAAACTGCAATCTTTGGATGTATATATTTACTAATATCAATCACTAATATTATCTTCACTTAATAAACAAATTTTTAAAGGATGAATCAATATAATAGAAGTACACGGTAAAAAAGTGATGTTTGCTTTTTGTTCAAACTGCTTAATTAAAATGAGCTGGAACAACACAATTCTTGTGTCTTTTTGGGGGACAACTTAATTTTTTTATGTTCAGTCCACTTGAATTTATAAAAAAAATTATAAGTTAACTAAACTCCTTCACTTTGTCCAAACACAAATCAACTGTGTGGAATCCAGACAGTGTTTTTTTAATGGCTTCATATTTGCAGTCACATGTTAAAAATCATAAAAAACATTTTTCACAAAGTCAAAAAAATGTTTTATTTTTTGTTTTAGTGTTCCAAACAATGAGACATTTAGTCCTTTACTTGTTTGGAATGAATGCTCATTTCTGTTCATTTTCCACTTAATTATACAATCTGATGAGCATCTGTGACTTCCAGCTTTGTCTCAATATTTATTCACTTTATTAATTCTTACTATACTTTTATTTTGTATACAAAAATACTCATACACGTGAAATGTGACACTAATAAACACACTAAGGACTACTAATGAACACTAATGACAGCATGTGATTCAATGACATGATGATTCCATGTATGCTAGTCAATGTTTACAAGCCACATGCTAATCAGGTGTAACGATTAGCTTATGCTTCAAATGCTGCAAATAACTTATTTCTGCTTAGTTATATGTCAAAAACTCACATTCAATCGCAGTCTGAAGGAAAAATAAGTGGTGTTTTTAAGTGAGCTTTGAGTAAAGGCAGAGTATTAATCTTATGAACGTTTCTATAACTCTTGTGTAGCTTAATGCTAATTGTTATGCTAATGTACCTGTGAATTCTATTCAATTCAATTCATCTTTATTTCTATAGCGCTTTTACAATGTAGATTGTGTCAAAGCAGCTTCACATAGAAGATTATAGTGAATTGAAATGGTGTCAGTTCAGTTTTTAGAGTTTAGGTTCAGTTCAGTTCAGTGTGGTTTAATGCTGAGAGTCCAAACACTGAAGAACAAATCCATCGATGCGCAGCTCTACAAGTCCCGAACCATGCAAGCCAGTGGCGACAGCGGCGAGTTCTATGCAGTGTGTATTGTTTATTAATAATTTGTTACACTATAGCTAATGTGAGATGAAATGTATTAATACTTAAGTAATATGTTTCTACCAAACTTAACTTAAATGGTTACACACATCGAATTTGTCTACGGAACAGAAATAAAAGATATTTAGATAAATTCTGAGATCTCCCTCATCCTCCATAGATAGCAACAGCCTAAAGATGTTCAAAATAATTATTTTTTCAGTATTTTGGCACACAAAATTGTTCTTGGAGATTGATATGATTACAGATGAAGTCACATGGAATGTTTTGACAATGATTTTGGTTCTTTTTCTGGACTTTGAACATCTCTGTACTGTTTCTCTCTATGAAGGTTGAGAGAACTCTCGGATTTCATCGAAAATATCTTAATGTGTCTTCCCATGATAAACAAAAGTCTCAGGTAATTGTAACGACACAAGGGCACAAACTAACCCTTCAACTATTTATATAACTTAAGCTTACTCTTATTTTGACATAACTCATTTTACAAAACAGTAGTTTGATTACAGTTAAACTAAACATAAAACGATGTGTGGTTTTGCAGTTTCTAGAAACTAGACATTTTTTTCACACCTAAATATAAAATATAAATATTCAGGATTCAACTGAAAACGAGACTCAAGACAGAGTGTTGAGGAAGAAAGGCAAATGAGATGGATAGCGAGGCGATGCTGCAGATTGAGTTTCTGCATATGCTAAAGCACTCTAAATCTTTCAGGTTAGAGTTATATGGATGAGGTGTGTATTTTCCATGATGCAGTGTTGTTTACGGGTGGGATGATTTGTGGCTTATTGCTTGGACTGTTTTTTTCTTTTTTTCAGTGTGCGCAAGAATGATAGCATGGTCGCTTCACAAGATCACACACATTCAAAACCGTGCCCTAGATTCACTGACAGTCTCCATGGCCACCGGTACTTCCTACTTGGCGCCAACTGTACCTGTGCATTGTACCTGACAGGTGTAAAAATAACATGCGGTCTGAACGCACGCTGTGAGGGATCGATCCTCTTAGCTCAATCGCTCTCTGTCCCTCTTTTTCCCAATCCTCTCCTACGCCAATGTCCATAGAGCTCCACGCAGGAGACATACAAAGGAACAATCTCCCCACGTCTCTGCAAACATGCCAGCACCTGGTGGCTTTACGGTGACACGACAGCAATAGGGAACATTTCAGACTCCACACACAATAAATCTTTAAACACAAACGGCCGTATGGCTTCTGAATCCTCGAGATCCTGCTGAGAAATGAGAAAAACAAACTCTAAGCTGCGCCGCTCCAAGAAAAGTCGCAGAAAAACAGGCGTTTTAATTAAAAAGTTGCTTTTTGATCAATCAGACTTTCTTATCTTATAAGATTGTATTTCAAAGGCCATGAGATACGGACTAAGGGACACATTCCCTCACTGCTGTTTGAATTATTCTCTTCACTACTGCTAATATTTAACACTGGAACCACCTGAGTTATATAATTACTACTTATTTACTTGTATTTTAACATTTATATTCAAAGCTTCTTTTTAGATATTAAAATTGTTCTTTGAATGTCTATGACCATATTTTATGAAGACATAACCCTAAAAATGCAATCTGTTTTGTAATATAGCCTTTTTCGTTGTATTATTTACTAGACCGCCCATGAAAGTGCATGCCTCACTTTGTCCAGCAGGCAGGAAAGCTTTTTCACCTTTTTTTTTAACACACATTTTTACAAGTAACATTTTTGCAAAATGTTGTTTTTGAAAGTCTGAAAGAAATGTCTGAAGAAAAGTAATGTTTTTGCTATCAGAAAAAGAAAAATGTTTTTGCCAGCTGAAGGTTTTTAGGCAACAGATATTAAATGCAAATTCAAAAGCAAAAAAAAAGAAAAGTGTGCTGAAATGCATGTGGTCAATTGGACCTTTACGGCCATTCAAGGCAGAAGTACTCAGTACTCTTTTATGTTTTGTGATTTTTTTTTCTTTTATGTTTTTGTTTTTAATAAAACAACAATGTTATAATGGAATATAAACACATTTACAAAAAAAATAATTTGGGTACTATACTTTAGTAAGAAATTATTAGAAATTATTAATAATTATTCCCTCTGAAACAACTGCTAAAAATACTAGTAGTTTCAAATAACCATTAAAAATAATATGTTCAAATACTAATTAAATCCTGTTTAATTAATCAGTGTAACATCTGATTAATTAAAGCACTAGGTTTCTAGAATGTTTTAACACATTGCTCTGTGTATTTGCATGTTGCTGGTATTTTTTATGCAATGCTAACTTTTTGATTTAGTTGCTAATTTGTATGAATTTGTATGAATTCGTACAATTTAGTATGATTTGCTCATCCCCAAATGACGGTTGATTTTAGGGGTGGGGGTTGGTGCCACGCCTCCTTTTTAAAACCGTACATTTTTGTTTGACTGAACTACGTATGAATTTGTATGAATTAGCCACTAAACTGACAAAACGTAAAATAGTCCTCGTGAGATCAGGCTGGTTTTAACTTGTTAGCATGAATTACCATGTTGCTAGCATGTTTAATATGATGCTAACATTTTAACACATAACTATGATAAATTAGCAACTTGCTAGCTTTTACTAAAAACACAAAAACAAACATGTATTTTAAGCAAAACTGTGGCAAAACGAATGTTCAAGAGATCCATTCTGAGATTTTAAAAATACAATCGCTATTCCCTCTGTAACTGATTCTGAACTTTGTTTTAACAGCAGATGGCACTCTAGGCTAGTTTTTAACTGCACACTTAAATGCTAACAAGAAAGTGTGCTTGTGCTTTTTGCCGAGTCATGTTAATTGGCTTTTATTTATTAGTTTAATGTAAACAGCTCACTATGAAGACTTGTAATTCGCTTAAATCTTTCCTAACCTTATTAATGATTGTTTTAGATTCAAGTGGTATTTATACGGAATTGGATGCAAGCAGAGTATGGCTGTTTGTAAAGCATACAGCACCATCACCTGTTAAAAACAAAGCTCAGAATCGATTCAAGAGAGAATAAAGATGCATTGAATGAATCAATGCAGAATTGATTTCTCAAACGATTTTTTTGGCCACAGCTCTAATTTTATAAATGCATCATGTGTATATTACAGCTTGAACATACGGTAGACTAGTCAGTATGGTTGATGAATATTATTCTTGAGTGTTATGAGGCGAATTCAGGGGGGATAAAAGGGGGGTGCACTGTACAAACAAAGCAGTCACGAATAATCTCATAAAAGGACAAGTACTTTCAAAGGGAAAAGCAATTTTTCAGGGCATTGTGAGCGTTGCCAAGATGCACAGTGGTACAAGTATCTCACTCATCTCCCTCATCTTCTGCCTCTTTAATCTGTTTAAAAGAAGCCAGCCACTTTGAGCCTCTGTCTACATAAAACTTGCATTATCATTTGATATTCATCCCAGCAATCTTCAAAAACACATTAGCCTCGGCAGAAGGCAAGGCCCACTTGAATCACCCTTCTCTCAAGACGTTTCTCAATCCTTCTATCTTTCCACTTTTTACTTCTCTTATTGTAGCCGTTTTCTCTCCGTTTTACTATTAATAGTGGTACACTCTGACACAGTGAACATTTCTTATCTTCTAGAAGAGAACATATGTGACCCTGGATCACAAAACCAGTCTTACTGTATGTTGGACAGCTATATTTTTGGGAATAGCCAAAAATACATTGTATAAGTCAAAATGTTTGATTTTTGTTAGATTAAAATGATTAGAATATTAAGTAAAGATTGTGACATTTTGTATATTTTGTTCCGTAAATCTATCAAAACGTAATTTTTAATTAGTGATTTAAGTGTGCATTGCTAAGAATGGAATATGGACATATGTGCAATGAAGTACTTTTACACTGGCATTTTTGTTCGATGTGTGACATAATTTGAACTAAAATATGAAGACAGGGCGGGGCATAGAGTAGCTCCTCCCACTTAAAAAAAAAAAAAAACCAATGGAGTTTTGTTTTTATGTATATGGTAGTTGAGCTCAAGCGCATACAGCAAATAGCATTTTGAAGGGGGCGGGACATTATAGATGCTAGGGAGCATTTTGATTGGTCAGAATTTTTGATGAGAAACTTAAGTATGAGGTAACATAAATAAAATAATAATTTAGACATTTATTTGAAAGTGACAAACTGCAATCTTTGGATGTTGATATGTTCTTAAAGCAAATTTTATCACTGTTTTGGAGCACATTAGCTTATAGATATCCCTAAGACTATGGAGCTTAAAATATGACAAAACAATCTGAATTGTGAATTGTGTTAATATGAATTATTGAGGCAGCACGGTGGCGCAGTGAGTTGTGCTGTCGCCTCACAGCAAGAAGGTCGCTGGTTCGAGCCTCGGCTGGGTCAGTTGGCATTTCTGTGTGGAGTTTGCATGTTCTCCCCGTGTTCGCGTGGGTTTCCTCCGGGTGCTCCGGTTTCCCCTTACAAGTCCAAAGACATGCGCTATAGGTGAATTGGGTAAGCTAAATTGTCTGTAGTGTATGTGTGTGAATGGGAGTCTATGGGTGTTTCCCAGTGATGGGTTGCAGCTGGAAGGGCATCCGCTGTGTAAAACATATGCTGGATAAGTTGGCAGTTCATTGCGCTGTGGTGACCCCAGATTAAAAAAGGGACTAAGTCGAAAAGAAAATTAGTGAATGAATCAATGAATGATTGACAATTGTAATTTAATAAAACTGAATATTATATGCTATAAAAAAAATCTAGTTGAATCTTTTAACTTGAATATGGAACATCTGAAATTTAAGACAACATTTTTTTAAGGCATATTTTTAAAGGCGTATTTTCAATATATATATATTTTTTTTGTTCTGAATTCATAGACTACAGATATCCAGTTTGTAAAAATACAGTTTCAAGTTTTCAAGATGAAGAAATGCAGAACATCAAATTCAATATGCTAAAATTCAAAACCAGAAATTCAGATTGTGAAATTCAGAGAGCGCAGAAAGTAGGTCAGGGGTGATCAACAGGAAAGAGTAGATGATCACCGAAAAGTCAAACAAAGCATTTTGGCCAATTACAGAGCTGCGTGCGACTCAGGAGGACGCCATTCTTCTGCAAATTGACTATGGGGGGGTCAGCTATTTTAAGTAGTTTGTGTAATAAGTATACATGCTTCAGTAAAAGTTTGAAAATACGTCTATAAAAATCTGCCTTAAAAATAAAATCAGTTGTCTTTAATTTCAGATGTTTAATATTAAAAAAGTTAAGAAATTCAAAATCAAAAAATTTTTTAATGGCACATAAAATTCTGTTTTATTGAATTACAATTGACAATAATTCAAATGAACAGAATTTAAATTCAGATTGTTTTGTCATATTTTAAGCTCTATATAAGACAAACATTCTGATACTAACATCTACAAAAAATTATATTGATTTCACAGGCACTTTAAAGGCGATATTCTCAATATTTCGATTTTTTTGAACTCTCAGATTCCAGATAGTTGTATCTCACCCAAATATTTTCCTATCTTAAACTATAGATCCAGCTTAATTCAGCTTTTGGGTGATGCATGAATCTCTATTACAAAAAGTTGACTGGTTTTGTGATCCAGGGTCACATATGCAGGAATAAAATGTCTCCGCAGAGTTGGTCTTGACCACACCGGCCACGTTATGCATTAAAGTTGACATCCCTGCTTTATTTGCCACCTAACATTAGAGACACACACAGCTAGCGCATCAATCCTTGCAATTTCAATGGGCTACCTAGTGCAGGTTACATCAAACCAAGGACAAATGGATTCCAAGATGATGAGCTTGTTTCCAGGGCTCTCTGGGAAATAGGCTCCCTTTAACTTGTCCTTGCTTGCTTTCCGACATATCGGAGGCTATAAATTTGAGGCAGTTTACGGTGGCTCTGAATAGCTGTTCAAGTGCAGTTTGCCTTCTTCGGGTGTCTAGACATTGGGAGGAGGAGGGAAAAAAAAAAAAAAAAAAAAAAGAGTAAATGGCAGGAAGAGAAAGAGCAGTTTGAGAACTTGCAGTGCAGCTTGTCACTCAGAAAGCGCATAGTAGTTTTCATATCTTATCAGAAAGGTAAATGTCAACCTCATCTTTCCCATTTAAATCACTGCTGTCATTTATGTAATTCAACAGCATTTTCCTCTTGTCATGTTCCTGGGAATATGTGCAATACAGCGTTGCGGTTCCTTCAAAAAGGCAACCATTTCATTATACAGTCCGTCTAATGGAGGAGATCACCTTACAGTTGACTTATAAGAAACACACCCCTCAAAACTTTCACTTTTATATAAAAAAAAAGTGTATAACTGCAACTGCATACAAAGCCGACTCGCCCTTCAACAAACGCTGATGAATTCTGACAGTGAGTTCGTTGTGTTAAAGGTGAGAAACAATCCGACAAGACAAGAAATATTTGATGTATTTTTTAAAGAGCTTTTTCGGCATGGGGTGCGAGCGTTCCTGCATGTATGATTTGTTTTAGAGCGCGATCGATGAGCTTTGCAATTCTCTCTGTTGTACTTCTGTGGTACACGGGATTGATTTGGCTTGCTGTGATCCAATGACATGGGATCTAATCTACTCATCTGCACTCTCCACCTGAGCTGAGGACGTCCTGCCGAGCTGGAGAGCAGAAAAGAACAGCAGAGAGGCAGAGAGAAATCACAGAAACAGGCTTTGACCACACTGGCATAGTATGTAAAGCAGAGGAAAACCCCACAGAAACTCTCTATGTACAGTGCTCAACATAAATGAGCAGATTTATTAAATATATTCATTCATTCATTTTCTTTTCTGCTTAGTCCCTTTATAAATCTGGGGTCGCCACAGCAGAAAGAACGGCCAACTTATCCAGTATATGTTTTACGCAGCGGATGCCCTTCCAGCTGCAACCCATCACTGGGAAACAGCCATACACTCTCATTCACACACATACACTACGGACAATTTAGCTTACCCAATTCACCTATAGCGCATGTCTTTGGACTTGTGGGGGAAATCGGAGCACCCGCAGGAAACCCACGCGAACACGGGGAGAACATGCAAACTCCACACAGAAATGCCAACTGACCCAGCCGAGGCTCGAACCAGTGACCTTCTTGCTATGAGGCGACAGGCGACAACCAAACATCTTTAGAAATAGAAAGATAATACATTTAAATTCATGCTAAATATTGGAAAAAAAATACAAACAACAATATTTCAACTCAATTTTATAATATTTTTCTTGAATTTTTTAACTATTTTTTTTCTTTAATATCTTTCCCTAACATTTTAAAATTTGGGTGTACTAATTTTGGTCTGTTATCATAAATTATTTTGTTAGATTAGCTCTAGATTTGGCTTCAGTACTGACTAATCTAATATACATGCACAAATATAATACTAAATAATATAATGAGTGAACAATAAAGTGAATGAACAAATGAATGAATGATAAAGTAAATAAATGAATGAATGAACGAACGATAAAATAAAATAAATGAACAAATGAATGAATGATAAAGTGAATGAACAAATGAACAACTGATAAAGTAAATGAATGAACGATAAAATTATTTAACAAATGAACGAACCATAAAGTAAATGAACGGTGTGAACAAACGATAAAGTAAATAAACAAATGAAAGGAAGATAAATGAACGAAAAAATGTATGAACAAACATGAATGGGTGGGTGGGTGGGTGATTGGATGGATGGATGGACAAATTTGATCAATAAATAACACAAATAAACAAATACATGAATAGAAATGAAATTAATAGAACAATAGATAAAGTAAATGAATGAACAATGAAGTAAATGGAAAAAAAAGTACTTGAATGAACAAACAAATGAACATGGACGGACGGACGGATGGCATGTGATGGATAGATGGCATATGACGGATGGCACACAGAGCAAACATTTAACAATAAAAAGAACACTCAAGCCTATTCCTTTCCTCGTGGACTGCAGAAAAGACTACAACCAGAAAGTAAATGTAATACATTTTCAGTCTTGAGGCTTTTTACTTATTTATCTGGCTGCTCAATGAAAATTTGAAATGCAGCGGGGTAAGCAGCCCTCGAAAGACCCATTAATTATGCAAATGTCTGTAATTGTGTGGGAAAAATTTGAGCAGTCAGAGTCTCTGTCCAGATGAGGAGTGCAAATGTTATTTATGTTTTCCCTTTACTCTCTTTTTGTACCTCCCATCTCTTTCTTTCCATCCACTCACTTGCTCATATTTGAGCAACACTTTACCTGCTGCACCCCATAATCAAAATGCATAATCAAAATGGGGTTGAATCAAAGCTCCCACCAATAATTTTAAAGAATAAACATCCAACAGATCAGCTTGCCTTGCTAAGAACCTAATTTTACCACATAACTTAGTAAAAACCTTGCCATAACATCTCCTGATAATTTATTATCCATTAAACTTCCCAAATAATTTACAAAATGTTTTGACTCAATTATAAAATCATTAATCCTTACCACAAAAGAATCATCTTTCTTTAAGTTCACTTTTGAAGCAAATAAAAGAACTTCTGTTTTACCTATGCTCTCAAAAAATGAGTTTTGCTGCTTGTTAAAGCTACTTATTTAAAATGAGTTGAAACGACACAATTCTTAGGTTTTTTTTGGGGGGGGGGGGGGTAACTTAATTGTTTCATGTTCGATCCATTTAAATTTGAAAAAAACAATTAGGCTAACTTAATCGATTTGTGTTGGGACAACATGAATGAATTGTGTGGAACCCAACATTTTTTTCCAGTGTCTGTAAAGTAGGGCTGGTCAATTAATCGAAAAGTAATCGGAATCGACATTCAGAACCTATAATCAGTCAAATTTTTCCAGGTCGATTTTTTCAGATTACTTTCCCTACCGCATGTGGAGTCACGTGACCCCACTCTGTTAAGGTTGATTTATACTTCTGTGTCGAGCACATGCGAATGGTCCGGCGCAGCCTTCACACGGTCACATACCTGCGCACCTCTCCAAAAATGTAACTACACGTCGCGACGACACATAGCGCAAGCTCTGTGATTGGTTGGCTTGGTACCGTTGACGAGCGTGGGTACTGCTTATTTTCTACTTTTAATATGAAAAACATTGAAAATAATTTATTTTGTTTCCAAAAGTGCAAGTTATTTATTTTCATTTTATTTTAAGAAAAAAGTGACTGTTGCTTTTAGGCAATGTGTGTTTTAATTTCAGTTGTTCAACGTTGATGTTCAATAAATAATCATAGATAGTAGATAGTCTGTGTTTCCTTCAAATATTTTAAAATCAAGTAATGCACCCTTCATTCAAAAATCTCTTCACTTGTAATGTGCACATATTTACTGTACAAAACTTGTCAGTGAACTATGAGGGCAAAAAAATTAATAAATAAATAAAATAATCATTCATTAATCGTTCATTAATCGAGTTAAAATGTTCAATTAATCGAGATTTTGATTTTAAGCCCTACTGTAAAGAAAGTTTATTATCTAAAAAACAGTTATACATCTTTCTTAACCGTGAATTTCTCCTCTCATACTTCTACCTGTCCACAACCGAGCATCACCCATTAGTTTTGGTTTGAACAAGGCAGAAGAAAGCAGCTTAATGACTTTAATGAAAAGCTGGGTAAATTTAGTCAGCCAGCCCGTGGGGGTTTTTTGGTCTAGAAGGTTCTAAATCAGTGAGCGAAGCCTCATGGGCTCCACATCCAAACCACTCCTGACATAGCTGCCAGTGTGTCCGTAATATGGTTAAATGGTCCTACTTATCGGCGGTGAGAAATACACAAGGAGAGAGAGTGAGCTCTGGCTCCATTTGTCAGGTGGATTCCACTTCCTCCGTGGCTCTGAAGGCATTAAACACTGCCATGTCCACACAGGCTTTACTGCTGAGGAATGGAAACCAATCAAATATTCATTACTGTTGTGATAGATTAAAACTGCCTCTCCAACATTCCTTCCAATGCGATGGTGTCTGGAGAAAAAAAAAAAAATGCCTTCAAGCTCTTCAAACCATCGCATTTGACTTTAACTTGACAATTCAGCCAGAAAGTTAATTGTCAACACAACATTTTTAACTTTTGCAGTCCAAACTAATCTAAAAGTTGACCACTTTTCACCTACATTCACTGTAATTTCATGGAAAAGAGCAGCATGTACATTTATCAAAAAGTCTAATTTACGTAAAAACAACCATAAGTTTGAACTAGCAGAAGCAATGAAACAATTATTTGGCTTATTCGTTGCACTAAACAATGCAGAAAAAGATTTTTACTTAGATTTTTTTGTCTTGTTTTTAGTCCAAATATCTAAAAATTCTTAAATCAAGAAGCATTTTCTATAGGCATTGTCTTGTTGTCTTGTTTATCGTCTTGTTTTAAGAGTTTTTCCTTAAAACAAAATAATCTGCCAATGGAATAAGCAAAATAATCGAAATGAAAAACACGATTATTTTGCTTCTCCCATTGGCAGATTATTTAGCTTGTTTTAAGGAAAAATGTTGGCATATTATTTCTTAAAACAAGACAATATTGTTGGCTTGTCTAAAATGCTTCTTGATTTAAGTTTATCTTATTTTTAAAGATTTTTTTTGCAGTGAAGGTCTAGGTATATAGTTCACTCAAAAACATAAAGTTCTGTCATCACTTGTGTAAGGATTTTTGAAGAATAAATCCATCAGATTATCTTTTTTGTCTTATATGAAGATGTTGCAGCCCTACAGATTCTCATGTGGTTTGTCCATAAGGGAACTAAAGTGATAATTCCCCCTAAAACGAAATTTATCTAGTCATTTGCTAACTCTCAAGTAATTTCAAAACTTAAAAAAAATAAAATAATAATTAAAATGAAGAACAAGTCTTTAAGTTGACCATTCTTACTGTCTGTTTATGATTAAACAAGTACATTAGTTTCTTTTCCATTAAAAACAAAGTTATACAGATTTGAAACAATATTTATCACAAATAACACATTTAACAAATGATTGAACTTTCATTTCTATATGAACTACACAGATTTTCATGTTCTGTTCTAGTATGATATTTAAATGTCAGATGGGAAAGCTACAAAAAAAATAACTTTTGTTCTCCTTTACTCATGTCATTTACTCACTCTCAAACCCTTGAAGAAAAAGTCATTAAGTCAACAATTAAGTCTTTTTTGAAAGCTTGAAATTGTGGGTTTCAATTCAATGTAATTCCGTACAAAATAATAGGTCTACTTTTGAAACAACATGTGAATGAAAAGACGACTGATTAATACTCCTTAAAGTATTAGTGTATTTTAAGGATGACATTTAAATGATTCCAAATTATTTCATTCATTTAAAAAATAGCTTAATTTACTCGCAATATTATTTCAAAACTGTTTTTGTGCAAGCAAGTCAGTCATTCTGAATATTTTAATTATTAGATAAAATTTGCCTTTAAAAAATACGATCCCAATATTATATAACAGTACATTCTGAGCTGTACATTCTTCATAGCAAAGAAATAACCAAATTTTTTGCCATTTAAAAGAACATTTTTCCTGTCACCGTTATTACGCAATGCTTGAGTGATGCTTTTTTTGACAGATGCTTGATGAAACGTCAAGACGAGATGTGACAACTGGAGAGAGATGCTCTGTATTTGCACGTCTTGCTCAGGAAGACCACATGTCAAGTCGACTCTGTGATAAATGTGGTTTGATGGGACCCGTTTCAAATGTTCCGGAAGGTACTTCAAGAGCAGAAGTACAGATGCAGGTTGTGGGGAAGCAAGATCATGCCACCACCGCTGAGCGTATTTTATAAACAATACATCAAACTATCTCACGGCTGGTAAACACTTGTCTACGGTTAAATTGATTTTAACTGACGTGTTGAAGATGAGTGTCTGGCGAAGGCTCGGTGATGAATCATTTGAATCAAATGAGAAGCTAAAATAAACAAACGAACAAAAATAAATCACAGGCCTTGACAGAATAGAATCCTGTGCTGCATCCCAATTCGCATACGATCCTTCCTAAATAGTATTCGAAAGTTCCAAATCATAGTATGTTGAAATGGGTATTCCAAAGTCACCCATATTGTGTGCTATTTCTGAAATTTAAAGTGCAGACATGTGTGTCTTGTGTGAATTTGATTAGAACTACAAACATGGGTAATAAAAAGTGTTAAACTACAAATATGGTGGATGCACAAGACCAACGGTTAAGTGGAGAAGTTTTGTTAAAGGTCCCGTGAAGTGCTTTGAAATCTAATTTTTTTATTAGATGTTTGACGTAATCTCAACTGAAACACAAAGAGAGTGCGGGACATAGAGTATGTCCCGCACTCCCCTTTTAAAAGAAATCCAATAGTGTTTTGTTTTTATCGCAGCTCTGCTAGGGAGAGTGGTTGAGAACAAGCGAATCAAATGAAAAGCAAACGAGAAGCATCTTGAAGGGGGTTGGGCATGTCTGATACTAAAGAGCATTTGATTGGTCAAGATTTGATGAGAAACTGAAGTATGAGATGACAAAAAAAATAATAATCGTTGATCCATTTAGGCGGAAATGACAAACTGCAAGCTTTGGATGTTTATATCAGTTTTATATTTTCTAAATGTGAATTTTGTCTGTTTTGGAGCAATGGTTTTTGAGACCTTTGACAATGTTTCAATGATTAATTAATATCTAACCTTCGGGAATATATTCATTTCAGCGTTAAATTTCATCTGCAACAACTATTTGAACTTTTATTAAGACATGTTCGGTCATTCATATCTGAATGCATAATTATATGCAAGTGTGTCTCAAATCCTCCGACGAACGCAGCAAGCCACTGGACAAACTGGTAACAGTGGAAAAGCCGGCCAGCTGGTAAGCGCGAAAAGGAACGGCGTCATACCACCCCGTAGCATTTGTTTTAAAGACGAAATGCAGCCATACGTTCCTCTGACTACATAATTCGCGATCTCCAGAAATGTATATAGGGCTACGTTTTCAGAATGAGCCTATGTTTAACTTTTTTGATCCACTTCAAACATTGACTACTGTAGTCTTTAGTAGTATGTCCCAAAGCTTGCATGCTCTTCTGTTACACACTCAAAAATATATACTTTTTCTTCACCAAAATAGTACACACTTTTAGGACACAGTATAAGTAGATGAATTGGGATGCAGCACTGTTGTTTGCACAAGGATTCACCAGTTTTGCTATATGTCATTTTGAATGATTTGACATTGCTGGAGTGTTGTGCTATCCTGTTGTCATAGTAACAGCTCAAATCTGCTCAGGTTTAGTTAACTGGTTTTATTGCTCTAGGGGTGATTGGAAAAATCTCAGCTGCCATTCTACACTTGCAAGCACATACAATGGCAATGATTATTATCTGCATTCCCAACTCGATCCTGATACTTTAATCAAATCAGCGAAGCTTTTGAAGAATCTGGTGAACACAATGTATCTCATTTAAAAGCGGGGCTCGGCTTAGTCTAGATTTCAACAACAATGTAAAATAACTCTAATATTGTGCTGAAAACTGATACACGCACACACACACAGTCTCATCACCTGCATGCAAAAGGGAAAGAAACACAATCTCAGTCATTTCTCATTAGTTTGTCTGTCCATGTAGCTTCATGTATTGCCTCCAGGTTGCAGAAGACAAAATGTCCTAATAAACTGATTCTAATATGACGGAAAGTGAAGATATTAAACCTTCAGTTTAATAGACTGTTAGTTTGTGATTTATTATGCTTTGATACATATACCATACACATTGAGTATTGTTTAAAACATTGGCGTAAATTTTAGGTTAAAAATGAGGCATGGGTCAATTAAATTGATCAAACGATTAGTAGATTTGTAATGCCACAAAATATTTCCTTTTCAAATAAATTACATTTATATTCTATAAAGACAAAGTATTAAACGCATTTCAATATCTCCATAGAAATATTAAGCAGTTTACTATGAAGTATATTGTATATTTGATTCAATCCTTTGTTGTACAGCATATTAATTCATATTTTATTTGTTTTACTACATACTAAATACATACTTTTGCAACCTCAATCCTATGTGGTTGAGACTGAAGATTGAAGACAACTGATTTCTCATTGCTGTGTTTTTACTTTTCAAAGCTTTAATAAACCGAACTGAATCAGTATAATTTAGGAATACAACTGTGTGGGTATCACAGTCGTTTAACAATGAATAATGCAATGAAAATTAGCAAACAGTCGTGCAAGACACACACAAAAAAAAACATTTCTTTAACTTCTTTACACACACAAAAAAAGTTCAGCAAGTCTGCAGATTCTCTGTTGAGGCATATATTGATAACACAGCACTGCATTATGCATCTGAATGCATTACAATGTCAAACCACAATGTAAGAATTACATTGTCAAAATGTCCTCAAGGTCGTTTTTTTTCATCATGAAGATTTACTTCATGAACACAGAGGATTGAGTTGATATTCATTTCTTCATTTCAACCTATGTGGATTAAAAGCCTGTGATTACTTTATTTTGTGTGCTACGTGCTGAATAGGAACACATAAGAAAAATTGGGTGATAGTTCATCCAAAATGTTATATTCTAATTATTTTAAACATTGAAAGGACAAAACGTGTCAAACCTAACTTATATTTTTGTCTTTTACCAATCCACATTCATAGCAATTTCATCTACTCTTGTGTTTTAGTTTTAATAATAAAACAATAATAAATAAAGACTCACTTATTAAACTTTATTTTCTGAAATAGTTGTGACACTTCTTTCACCTCATTTTCATTTTTATTATGCTTTGTTACATATACCATACACATTGAGTATTGTTTAAAAGATTGGTGTTAGTTTTAGGTTAAAAATAAATAAATAATAAAACATAAATAAATAATCAAATGAATAAATAAATAAATAATAATAAAACAAAAATAAATTAATTAATAATCAGGTAAATAAATAAATAAATAAATAATAAATAAATAAATAAATAAATAAGTAGGTAAATAAATAAATAATCAGGTAAAAAAACTAATAAATAAATAAATAAATAAATAAACAAAATATTCATTAAAAAATACAAATTTGCACAAAGTCTGTAGCCTCTCTCTATAGACAAAACAGCACTGCATTATGCACCTGAATGCATTACACTGTCAAAGCAAAATATAAAGCCAGATCACAGTGTATCCACATGTGATGTGTTCTCCTGAAGCCTGCTTGCACTGCTCGTGATCTTTAGCAAATCTCTCTATTTCAGCATTGGGACACGCAGACCGCGGTGCTCAGACGTCAAGCTCTGTGATGTGGTGTGTCTCGCTGTTAAGAACAGGGCTCTGCTGAGACTCTGCTGATGCCCTGTTCAGTATTCTGCAAGCAGCCAGTATGGAGTCGGCTGGGCTGCAGGCTCTGGCTCTGGGCCTTTGGCTTGGGCCTCTACTGGGTGCTAGCGTAGCCCAGCTAAACGAGGCCCAGCGCTCCTCATTACCACCCCACAGCATGTACGAGACGCTCCACACACGAGCCTGGCTGGACATCAGGCTCCCATGACAGTTGTGAGCTCCAGTTGTCGTTAGTGGAGATGTCGTGGGCTAATGAGCCATGCAAAGAGAGGCAGTGCGGTCTGGATGAGGGGTGTGAAGTGTTTCAGAGAGATGAGTGAGGGTTAGTGGAGAGGACTGGCGAGGCCACGCTGGGTTAAAATACCTCCTCACAGTGGAAAATAGAAGGTTTTTTTACCGACTATCAGTGTACAAAGGGAAGAGAGCCAAATGAAATGTTCATTAGCATATTAATTTCTTGTCTTAAAGGAATAGCTTAGCCAAATTCATTTAGAAAGCCTTGTTTTGTTCCAAATTCACATTATCATCTAACTGGAACACACACTCACACACAAAAAAAGCTTTGTTGGGTAGAATATTAATGCTGCTGTTAGTGATACGGTGAATGCAGATATACTTTCGCTGAATATTTCTCAAGTTGTTTTATGATAGGAAGGAAGTTTAAAGGGGCAATATCATAATTTATGTATTAATGACTTCTTAATTGTGTGTAAAGCTTCCGCATGAATTTAAAACACAAGACCTTTCCACACTTATTAGGTTGTCTATGATAAGTTGTGTATGAATTGCACCCTTAACGGAATAGTTCACCCAAAAATGAAAATTACCCTCCAGCCATCCTCAGTGTATATGACTTTTTTTCTGTCAGACAAACAAAGTTGAACATAGTCTTCCATGCTGTATAACGGTGTTGGATAGTGGCTTTTTTAAGCTTACAAAAGCCCATAAATCCAGTCAGGGGGTTAAGGCATGTCTTATGAAGCAGATCGATGTGCTTTTGTAACAGAAATATTTCTCATTTTTAAATGAGACATATATGTCCTACATTCTATATGTCAGTTCCGCATAACATGCATTCGGCCGTTAAAGCCTAGTTCACACTACATGACTTTAAACATCGGCAGATCTCTGTGCCGTTCACACTACATGACTTGATTTTGTGTCTTTAAATCGCTGTGGTGTTCACAATACGCGACACTATGTAAATGATCCACAAGAGGGGGGTCACACACTACATGATCAGACAACAACTCGTTCCCCCAGCAGCTCAGTCAAGCTACCAAACCACAGCCAATGAAATGTTGAGGGAGGATCTGGCAGAAAAAGCTGAACACTATTGGCTGCTTGTGTGCTGATGACATCACTGACAGCGTTTCAAACTTTCAAGGAAATCCACCATCAGTGGATCAATCGCTCATCTGCAAGGTTCAAGATGTGGCTTTAACACTAGAACTACAGAGGCAGTCAGAGAGTTTTTAATTTTTGTAATTTAATAACTCTTTGAAGTAAAACTGCCATATCTATAATACCCTGACGTTTCCTAAATATCTGTGTATTTCTTTCTAACATTGTCATTTTTTTTAAATTACAAAACAGAAAAGAACTGAGTATTTTTACCTTTAAGTACCATATAGGTCAAAATGACTGCATGCCTGTCTGCTACTTTTCGCCATGACTTTAAATATGCATGCCTTTTTTTGCCTAGCAACCTCCTGCTAACATAAACATAACTTTCTGATAGCAAAAACATAAATTTACTTCAGATATATCTTTCAAAACAGCATATTCTGTGCCGCGAAATAGCTCCTGTTTGAAAGTGAAAATGAAAGCGAGGCCGAGACCTTTATGGGTGTTCTACTGTCTTAACTGCATATTTATAGGTTATATTACCAAAAAGATAATATTTTTAGAGAAATGGTGTCATAAAATATGATGACAGACATTTAAAGCTTAATTTTAATATCTCAATAGAAGCTTTGAATGTAAATATGACGTATTATATGAGAACGGTCAGAATGAATGCTATGGTAATAATAGTTATAGAATTCTAGTTCCACTGTTAATATAGCCTACTCTCCTGTCCGTGTTAACGCAGAATGAAGCGAGTGCATCGATGCCCATTCTGGCCAATCACAGACGTTTCTGTTGAGCTCCTGCGCACACGGTCATTCAGCTCATGCTGATATGCTCTCTCATTGGCTGCAGCTCGTCACTACATCTGACCGCACGTGGGGTCGAGTCGGCCAACTGCTCTGGAATATTCAGCATGCTAGATATTGGATTTTAGTCTGCGAGGTGTCGGCGACGCGTCAGCGAGCCTCTTTGGTGCGTTGTTCAGTGGTTCACACATAAAGACTGCCGAGCGCCGAGCACCCCCAGATTTTTCCCCGATCAGAGCCCTGTCGGCGAGCTCGTTAACTTCCAAATCAGGCTCAAATCGGGCTTAAAATCCTGTAGTGTGAACTAGGCTTAATGGAAGTCAGTAATTGGGAATCATAATTAAAAAATGCTAAATATTTTTGTTACAAAAATTCATTGATCCGTTCCATTTGTTACCTCCGGGTGGTGTATGGGTTAGTTTGATGATGGATTTGTATGCTTTTGGAAACTTCAAATTAAAAGCCACAATTTAATACCATTACACAGAATGGAAGAGCAAGGATAACATTTAAAACTACTGCAACTGTGTTTGTCTGCTAGAAGAAAGTTATATACAGCAAGGATGTCTTGATGATGAGTAAATTATGGGGTAAGTTTTCATTATGGGTGAACTATTCCTTTAAATCACTACAACTGTTTTAAAATGCTGGCCTTCAATGAGCACAAGAGAGCCCATATCACATCTTTCTTCATCTCCCTGAACTGGCTAATAGTCAAACTGGTCGTGTCAACTTGAAATCAATAACGCTTGCTTACAGAACAGCCCCAGGCACTGTCTTATGTCCACCTGCTTCTTCAAGGCTACACCCTCTCCAGAACAGAACACCACCTTGTTCACCATAACAGAGAGACTCTAATTCACTTTCCAGAACCTTATCATTCACTGTTCCCCGCTGGTGGATCAATCTTCCCAATCCCATATGAACTGCTGAATCACTGGTAACATTCAAACGGCAACTAAAAACTCAACTCTTCCATGAGTACTTGACTACATACATAAAAAAAAGTGTAAATGTAAAAGTGTAAAAAGATATAAATCCTTTTCTCTTTCCCCCCTACCCTAGCTCTCTTTTTTTTCTAAACAATAACAGGACATTTGAATAAGTAGCACTTCTTGTGTGTATTGCCACTTTATTATGAGTAGCTTAATGCCTTTGTCAAGTTCTCAGGAAAGATGAGGGAGCGACAACAAGTGCAACAAAAGATGATTTATTAATAATTAAAATAAAACAAAAGGACAACAGGTCCAACACGGTGGAGCAGTGGGTAGCACAATCGCCTCACAGCAAGAAGGTCGCTGGTTCGAGCCCCAGCTGGGTCAGTTGGCATTTCTGTGTGGAGTTTGCATGTTCTCCCTGTTTTCGTGTGGGTTTCCTCCGTGTGCTCCGGTTTCCCCCACAGTCCAAAGACATGCGGTATAGGTGAATTGAATAAACTACATTGGCCGTAGTGTATGGGTGTTTCCCAGTACTGGGTTGCAGCTGGAAGGGAATCCGCTGTGTAAAAACATATGCTGGATAAGTTGGCGGTTCATTCTGCTGTGGCAACCCCTGATAAATAAAGAGACTACACCGAAGGAAAATGAATGAATGATCTAAAAAATATGTTTTTCTTGCCAAATTAAAAAGGTTTTGGTTACTGAACAGCTTTCCTGAGGTAAATTCATCTTCATTAACTACACGCCAATCTGTAGTGTGTTTGGATGGTAATTCTGTCCTTCAAAAAATACTTTGACATGATTGGCTGCTCTTGATACGGCTATTTTTGTGTTTCAGAAGCCAACTAGCTGATGAAATACTGGAAAAACGTAATATCGGAATACAGCTTTAAAGGTAATTCCAGAATATTCCATCTTCTAATAAAAAAAGAAAAAGAAAAAGAAAAAAAAATAACTTATCTGTGAATATATCAGGTCATTTGAATCTTTTGTATATTACATATGCATAAGTACAAGACGTTCCTGCCTGCAGTTCACTTAACGGCTATACCTTTGTGGAAATAGGAGCAATTAAACAACATAGAACATTTCCCATTAGCTTATCTTTCTATAGTAAAAACTGCTCATCATAACGCCATTCAATGCATTACAATCATTTAATGACTTTGACAGTCTTTATACATTCTGTTGTTAAAAGATACCACAGGTTAATGAACTACCCATATGCTCTGAAAGACTAATCCTATAGTTGCTAAATGAGCCGATTATTAATTTGACAGGTGTTTTTAATACGGGCACTATCAGTAATATTACATGCTACTTCTGAGCCTGTGGGCCAAACAAATCCATCTCACTCCATGCCTGTGTATCTATGTGTGTGAATATACAGTTGAAGTCAAAATTATTAGCTCTCCTATATATATTTTTTGTTTTCTTTTTCAAATATTTTCCAAATGATGTTTAACAGAGCAATGAATTTTTCACAGTATTTCCTATAATATTTTTTCTTCTGGAGAAAGTCTTATTTGTTTTATTTCGGCTAGAATAAAAGAAGTTTAGAATTTTTTGAAAACATTTTAAAGGTGTATGTAAGTTTTTGACTCTTCTAAAGCATAAAAATACCATAATATGTTTGCAGATATTTAAGAAACATGCCAAGTGAACATTCTTGTTTATCTGAAAAACAATGCTGAAGTCAGATATTCTGCTTTGAAAATGTTTTTTTCTGTGCCGGAACACTGTCTTTGTTTTGGTCATTTTAACCTGCCCAATGCCAGTTTAGCCAATTATATTTCAGCACCCCGGGTAGCCTTGGTGGAAAACAGCATATTCCATTCACTCATTCAGCAAGGCTCTGAAAGCATCCGTCCGTGACCGAAATGCGACCTCTGGTGGACAGCAGCTGACTCCGAAATGAGACGCAAATTCAGTTCCACATGAGGTTATTAATTAGCAAATTATATAAATATTACGAACATAAACATTAGGTGAGCAGGTTACATTGTAACCGCGTGTCCTAACAACACAATTCGTAACGAGATACGCAGTGATAAGCAATTTGGCTGTTTGCACCAGACTAAACACGACAGAAATTTAAATACAGCCATTCAGAAGCACAGAATATGCACTCACTCATGAAATGGTAAGGTTTATAATCTAATTAATACATATTAAACCTCTTTAACATTATTAAATGTACATGCTGAATCACTCATATGTGTTTAGTTCTGAAGTTCAATTTCAAACGGTTTATTTTCAAGATCTGAGGTGAACTATCTGCTGCTGCTTTCAGTAGTATGGCAATAAATGTCATGTAAAATGGCATTCAAACTCACATTGTTAGCATTTAACACTGAATGAAGCACATGAGGTTTACCTGAGGTAATTGTCATAGTTTTCACCTGTGAGAAATAGAAGCCGTTTCTAATATATCAATTCGAGGTTTTGGTTAGGACAAAAACTCCTTTTAATAAGGAAAATATTCCTTCTATCGGGTGCCGTTGCTTTTATTTAGAACACGGTTTAAATCACTCACTCCTGTCCTTAATCGGGCAACCTGCGCTTGCGTTTGTTTTGATCCAGGAGTGCAATACCTAGTTCAACCACTGGGTGTCAAACTTACATAATGCACCTTTAAGATCAATATTATTAGCCCTCTTAAGCAATATTTTTTCTCAATCGCCTACATAACAAACCATCGTTATACAATGACTTGCCTAATTACCCTAACTTGCCTATTTAACCTAGTTACGCCTTTAAATTTCACTTTAAGATGAACACTAGTATCTTGAAAATGATCTAGTAAAATATTATGTACTATCACGGCAAATATAAAAGAAACCAGTTATTAGAAATTAGTTATTAATACAATTATGTTAAGAAATGTGTTGAATTTTTTTTTTTTCCGTTAAACAGAAATTGCAGAAAAAAATATACAGGGGGGCTAATAATTCAGAAGGGCTAATAATTCTGACTTCAACTGTATATGAGGGATCATTATGACGCTTTATCTGTGTCTCCCTCTGGTGTTTGGGTTGTTGAATCCGGTCAGTCCATCACAGTGTCTCTGCGGCGGCACTGCAGTCTGTTCTGTGAGGGTTATTCACTGAGCTCATCACAGGGGACATGCTGACGAAGCGGACCTGTCCAATCAATGAGGCCTTTAGGCGCTTCAACCCTCGCTCACTTTCTCCTCTCTTCACTAAACATACCATAATGGGCACGACCCATCAACTTGACACTCAGAATGGAAAAAACTGCACATTTTCAGATTCTCAAAATATCTGTTGTCATGCTGCACTGTATATATCATGTTGTTATTTAGTTTGGTCAATTGACTTATTTAGCATATCATTTGAATATGCATCATTTAGAAGCAAAACAATATAGGCCAAAACATAAATAAATAAAACTTTAGACAGAATGGATGGAGGAATGGAGAGACAAATGGATGGATGGAAGGATGGATGGATGGACGGATGGATGGATGGATAAAGAGACAGATGGATGGATGGAGAGACTGATGGGAAGACGGATGGTGAGACAGAGACGGATGGAGGGACGGATGGACAGACGGATGGACGGAGAGACGGATGGATGGAGAGACAGATGGAGAGACTGATGGATGGACAGGATGGAGAGATGGATTGATTGATTGATGGATGGATGGAGACAGACAAATGAATGGATGGACAGATGGATGGATGGATGGATGGATGGACAGACTGAGAGACGGCTTGATGGATAGACGAACTGATTGATGGATGGATGGATGGAGAGACAAACAGATGAACTGAGAGACAAATGGGTTGGTTGGTGGGTGGGTGAATGGATGGACAGATAGACAGATGGATGTACAAACGGACAGAGAAACAGATGGATGGACAGACGGACGGACTGATGGACAAATAGATAGACAGACAAAAAAAATCATATAGAATGGATTGATGCTAAAACAACATAACAAAAGAATGATAGACAGACAACAGAACAATAAAACACAGAACAGAATCAAAGGACACTATTAAATAAAGCACTAGATAGAAACAATGTAACAAAAAGATAGAATAATGTCAGGGAGAATGCTAGAATGTAAAACAAAGCTCTAGATAGAAAGATAGAGACAGAACAAGACAACAATCTACAGATGGATAGAGCAATAGAACAGATAATAGATAGAAAAACAGACATGCACTAGAATAATTGAAACCTTGAAAACTATAAAATACAGAATGAAAGAAAACTAGAACGTGAAATTGAGCCCTAGCCGGAAAGCCAGACAGAACAAAACGACAAACGATAGATAGATACCTTGTATACGGATTAAGGCAACAAACTAAGCAACAGATCAATTATGAAGTAGAATGTCCCACAATTTGCCTACTCACATACTTTTTAGGTCTCAATATAATGCTAAAACCTCAAATGCACACTGTATATATTATGTATATACCACAAAATAAATAAATAAAGCATTAGTCATTGTATATAATTATCATTACACTCTAAAAAATTGCTGGATTGTTTTAACCCAACATTGGGTGAAATACGGACAAACCCAACCAGTGGGTTAAAAAAAAGAGAGTCATTTGAATTTAATTAGGTTAAAGTTGGGTTTGTCCATATTTAACCCAACATTGGGTTAAAACCCCCCATATTTATGTTTTAGAATTTAGAATGTATAATGCAGTAGACCAATTGAGAGACAAAAAGTGCAATGGATGGATGGGTGGATGAATGGATGGGTTTCGATGAATGGAAAAGTTTCTGTCAAGAATAATAATAAAATAAAATAAAATACAGAGCAATAATGAATGTCCCAAAGTTTGACTACTCACATACTACTTTAGGGCTAAGCCTAAGTAAGCAATTTAGGAGACAGAATACACTCAAAAAATGACATTTGCTGTTTGTTCAAACTACTTAAATTGAGCTGAAACAACACAAATATTGAGTTTGTAAGGGGGACAACTTCATTTTTAATTATCAATCCACCAATTATCCAATGTGTAAAAACTAATAAGTTAACTTAATTCCTTCACAATGACCCAACACAAATCAACTGTATGGAACCCAGCATTATTTTACAGCATAGCGGGGTTCCACCCAATTCATTTATGTTGTCCCAACACAAATCTATTAAGTTAGCTTAATTGTTTTTCACAAATTTAAGTGGATTGAACATAAAACAATTAAGTTGCCCGCCCCCCCCCCTAAAAACCATAAAAAAATAATAAGAATCGTGTTGTTTCAACTCATTTTAAACAAGCAGAAAAAGTACTTTTTTGAGTGTATAACAGTGCTACAAAAATAATAATTGATCAACAAAATGAATAAACAGCTGACATATTTAATATTTTAACTCACAAATGAACTATCCCTCCACCAGCTAACTGTCCCACCATGACAACCCGTCTCCACTCACTTTCTGGCTGTTATATTGAGTTGATGTTCTGGACTGACAGATGCTCCTGCAGCTCTCATCTAGTAATGATGTTTGCCGTGGGAGCTTCCAGGGTGCTTTAGGGGTAATTGGAAGGGATGAGGTGGGCTGTTAATGGCTATTTGACAGAACTACACACCAATTACAAGACGAATGGGCGACACGCGAGACAGAAGCCCTTCTCGCAGGAGCCGCATGTGGAAGGCCAAGTACAGGTCTCTTAAGTGAGGATAGCTGGACACTGGTTAGGACTCATCCATCAATCCCAAAAGGGTTAATTGAATCCACAGCCCACAGAACAAGGACGGCCAATGAATCATTCAAGCTGTGCGAAACCATGAATGTTGCACGTGAGTGTGTCGAATACGAGCCTGGAGAGCTGGAGATTCAGATATTCCACATTTACGAGCCCAGCACATCGACACCTTCCTCGGCCAACATCGTCCATGAATTCTTTACTATCACATAAAATGTTCAAATTGAAAAGCTATACAGGAGGTCTTTGATCCCCCAGGCAGTTTTGAGGAAAACAGAAAGAAAAACAGCTTCTCATCCGTGCCAAGCCCACAAATCCCTGTCTGAGTAACCGCTGGAGTGTGACAGTGCTCTTATAATTGCTGAAATGCCGATAAATCCTTACATTGCTTTATTTCCTGAGGGAATTAAACTGGATGCCGTCCTGTCTGTCCGACGAAGAAAGTGCAACGTTTTCTTATTCCAACGCACCTCACAAACTTTTACTGCTTTTTCTCTCTCTAACACAACAGCCCTCGGGGCGGAGGAATAACATGCGCTGTTAGATACCGTCTCCAACGTCCTTTCGGCAACTTCATGCGTTTTCTCCAGTGGAGATGAAAAGATTTAACTTCCTAGTGCTCTGTTCTTCAGCTCTCTAAATTAACCCTAGCTCCGCTCACCCATATGGCTTCTCTACGAGTTTTTCTGCCTCCCGCAGTCTTTCCTTCCTTTTGTTACTCATCTTTTGGAGTGTTTATGGTGTCGTGATCTCTTTTTTGACTCCCTGCATTAGATGATAAAAAAAAGTGCTTAACCTGTTTTTAGATCTTGTTTTCGTCGAGGTCTCCAGAGCCTGAATCATAATTACATCCTTCAACATCCACATTCTGACAAACTGAAGAGCATCAATTACAGTGAAGCACTTCTCCCTTCCAGGAACTACTGATGTTTACATGTTTGTGCCTTGTACCATTTTGAAAAATAAAAAAAAAATTAAAAAAAGAAGAAGAAAAAAAATGGATTATTAGGAGTTTGCTAACAAACATGATTTTATAATGCATTTTAACAGTTTGTTTCTGTCATTTGTTTAAAACAATCTATAACCGAAACTAACCAAGGCATAACCTGTTGAGGCCACGCCCTTTTCTGGATTGAGGGCGTGGGCAGCAGCTCATTTGCATTTAAAGAGACACACGAAAACTGTTTTTGCTTCCATCCAAACAAGGGGTGTTTAAAGCATAGTATATTAAATAATTCATGAGATATTTTGAGCTAAAACTTGGCCGAAACACACTCTGAGGACACCTGAGGCTTATAACTTGTAAAACAGAGCATTAAATGACCCTTTAAATTATTTAATAAACAAATTATTTTACATTATTTTAAAATTATTTTTTTGGTGTCTCCAAAAGAAAAAAAAACAAGCAATAATATATCATACAAAAATAAGACTGCTTATCATAATACAGGAATAAGAATGACTAAATTTTGTATAAGAATAACAATTATTGTGCAATCTGTGCATTAGAATAATCCTTTTATTTACTTTCCTTGGCGATGACGTAATGATGTACTTGTTGGCGAAAACTGATCACACTGGATCAGTGTGTCACGTCGCGGAGTTGTCGTCCACGTACCGGCCGTACTGTTGAAAATATCATCACTGTCGAAGACATGGTACTGAGGCAAAAAGACGCACCACGCACCCATCGCACTGTCCGACAAACTGCATGGGAGTCTGACAATTAATGACTTTTTGAAAAATGTAAGTGCTCGGTCAATATTTGGGTTATCATTGTTTAACGAGGTAATGTGATAACATAAATCAGGTAAAGTGTAAAACGTATACATCATATAATTCCATCTATTTGCCATCTAATTACAAAATTTAAATTAAAGTTGGAGGTATTATGACGAAATTCTGACAATTAATTTTGCTTGGATTTTTTTGAGACACAGTATATATATACTGGGTTTGGACCCTCTTTTGCCTTCAGAATTGCCTTAATCCTTCGTGGCATAGATTCAAAATCTACTGGAAATATTCCTCAGAGATTTTGGTCCATATTGATATGATAGCATCATGCAGTTGCTGCAGATTTGTTGGCAGCACATCCATGATGCGAATCTCCCGTTCCACCACATCCCAAAGGTGCTCTATTGGATTGAGATCTGGTGACTGTGGAGGCCATTTAAGTAAAGTGAACTCATTGTCATGTTCAAGAAACCAGTCTGAGATGATTCACGCTTTATGACATGGCACGTTATCCTGCTGGAAGTAGCCATCAGAAGATGGGTACACTGTGGTCATAGAGGGATGGGCATGGCCAGCAACAATACTCAGGTAGTTTGTGCATTGACACAATGCTCAATTGGTACTAATGTGCCCAAAGTTTGCCAAGAATATATCCTCCACACCATTACACCACCACCACCACCACCACCAGTCGGATACAAGGCAGGATGGATCCATGCTTTCATGTTGTTCACGCCAAATTCTGAATGTCGCAGCAGAAATCAAGACTCATCACACCAGGCAACGTTTTTCCAATCTTCTATTGTCCAATTTTGGTAAGCCTGTGTAAATTGTAGCCTCAGTTTCCTGTTCTTAGCTGACAGAGTGGCACCTGGTGTGGTCTTCTGCTGCTGTAGCCCATCCGCCTCAAGGTTGGACATGTTGTACTTTCAGAGATGCTCTTCTGCATACCTCGGTTGTAAAAAAGTGTTTTTTTGAGTTACTGTTGCCTTTCTATCAACTCGAACCAGTCTGGCCATTCTCCTCTGACCTCTGGCATCAACAAGGCATTTGCACCCACAGAACTGCCACTCACTGGATATTTTCTCTTTTTCTCTGTAAACCCTAGAGATGGTTGTGCATGAAAATCCCAGTAGATCAGCAGTTTCTGAAACACTCAGACCAGCCCGTCTGGCGCCAACAACCATGCCAAGTTCAAAGTCACTTAAATCAACTTTCTTCCCCATTCTGATGCTCGGTTTGAACTGCAGCAGATCATCTTGACCATGTCTACATGCCTAAATGCATTGAGTTGCTGCCATGTGATTGGCTGATTAGAAATTTGCGTTAACGAGCAGTTGGACAGGTGTACCTTATAAAGTGGCTGGTGAGTGTGTTTTAAACATTAAGTTGTATTTATTCAAAATTGTTTAAAGAGCCCCTATTATGCATTAAAAAGGGTTATATTGTGGTTTGGGGGTCTCCAACAACAGGCTGATATGCATGCAAGGTCAAAAAACATTTTCATTGTCTTATAATATGCATTTATTTTTACCTAATTATCCCAGCGACTCCCATATGATTCATTCAGCGATTCATTTGTTCCCAAACCCCTCCTTAGCGCAATGCTAATCTGCGCTGATTGCACCGATGACAGTCTGTTGCGATTGGTCCAGCGTTCAGCACGACAGAAATGCCCACCACGGCTTCAACAATATTGAAGTAGTCAGAGTGCAGAGTGTATGTGTGAGCATGTATTTGTACATGTATTTCAGACCCATCTCCCGCCACCCTCCCGTTTTGTTATTACTCCCGTAATTTCAACAGTGTTATTCAGACACCTCACCCCTGAACCTAACCCCCCCGGTCTCCCGGATTTTCAGGGACAAATATTGGCAGATTCAAACGCATTTAAATCCGTAAACAAAGCGTCACGCGTCACGTTTTCAACGTGGCTTTAAATGCGATAAGAGAATATAAAGAGTTAACCAGATACAGTACAAGCGGTTACAAGTAACAAAACACAATTAAATACATAATTTGCAAGCTAGAGAAAACAAGGAGGCAAACATTTTAATCGCACTTACTTACACTTGTGAAATGGAGGAAGAAACTGGTCCATGAACTGTGAACTGTAAAGTTCCTGACAAGCTCTGCAAAGTCCCATACATCAATAGTCTTTTCTGATCCTTCCTTTAACAAACGAATCCCCCGTTGTAAGCGTGTAGATTGCTGAAGAACTCGTCACAAACACAGCACAAGGCCTGGGCTATAATGCTGAGGTATTTTTGCAAAAATAAACTTCAACCACTGACTCTTCACAGCCTCATCTTTGGGTAGGGAAAATAACACAAAATTTCCCTCACACTTCCAATAATATTCAGCTGAGCACAGAGTCTTCGCGACATGATTCAACCGGGGTCTGCTACAGTGTTTTTCTTCCTGCCACTTTGTTTGTGGGCGGGGCCGGAGGTTTCAATTTTCCCGGGATTGCGCGTGCAAAAAATGGGCGGGGCTTAAGTTTCATATCGACGTTATCAAGACGATTCATTTGAAGCACTATGAGTCGACTCTTTTATAGATGAATCAATAGTTTTAAACACTGCCCACTTTCAGATTTAAGCCTTAGCTGGATATTTCACTTCACTTAGAGCTGTGTTACGCACTACATGGAAGGTCATTTTCGAAAACCCATAATAGGGGATCTTTAATGTTGCTGCTTTATAAAGGACATAATAGAACCTAAAAATGTGCATTCCATATTACTTAAAATATTATTTTCCATATTATTCCATATTATTAAAAAAGAACAAATTTTACCTCAGCTGTTCTACAGAGATCAGCAATGCTAATTATTATTTATTTATTTTTGAAAGACAAATCAATCGATCTGGTTCATGAATCAGATATCAGGAATCATATCTAGTTCTCAACTTACTGACCCAACAATCTGGCAACATCTGACAGGAGGAAAAGTTTAACAAAAAACATAACTGTCCAAGGTCAGAAGCATACAACTCATATTCACCACTTTCATGATGCTTTTTATGGTGCTTCTCTATGCTTTTTGAAGTCTGAACCCTTTGGTCCCCATTCTTTGCAAATTCCAAGATGAGAAAAGACTTTAAAAAAAAAGTCAAAAACTTTCAACAGAAATTACAAATGACACTGCTCAACAACATTCAACTGAGTAATCAATAACAGCCTTTTCATTTTAGCTTTTTTGCTATTTAAAAAAGAGAGAGAAACTGCTGTAGTCATTCTCTAAGCACCATCAATTTTCCACAGTTAGCGAAGCTTGCGAATGCATAACGTTTTCTCTAACCCTTCTGTCTGTCATGCTTTGTGACCCTCGTCAGCAAGAGCGGCGTCTCTGTGCCACGACACCCAGCGCACTAATCTTTGTAGGAAATGCAGGGAAGTGATTGGCCTCCCAACACAGCCAATCTATCCTTGGATGTGGGCCAGAGCTCAACTCTCTCTTAAAGCCATTCCCCCTTCCATGAGCAGGTGGCACATGCTACCTTCAGATTATTCCGGTCACGTTCCTTCTTCCTGCCTGAAGACAGGGAATTTGAGCAGATGATATACTTTCAGTCTCTCTCGCGCTCTCTGTGAGTGTGTGTTTGCATTGTTCTCCAGACATATTAAGAGGTACATATATAAGCATTGCTATGATTTGCTTGTATATGACTTGGTAAAATAATAGTTTCTAATATAATAGTTATTATGAATAGCTACAGACTGCAAAATAAATGCTTTTCTTAAGAGTTTTTGTCTTGTTTCTAGTCCAAATAACAATTCTTAAATCAAGAAGCATTTTCTAGACAATTAAAGAATGTTGTCTTGTTTCAGAAATAATGACTCAAAATTAAGTCCTTAAAACAAGCAAAATGGTCTACCAATGTGGACTACACACAAATGGGAATATTTTGCTTACCCCATTGGCAGATTATTTTGCTTGTTTTAAAGAAAAAGTCACTTAATTTTGACTTATTTCTGAAAACAAGACAATAGTTTTTGCTTGTCTAGAAAATGCTTCTTGATTTAAGACTTTTTAGATGTTTTAACTAGAAACAACACAAAAACTAAGTAAGAAAAGCATTTTTACAGCTCAATAGTTGTAGATTTATTTATAAGACTTTTAAGGCACACTTGAGAGAAAACATAATATGGATAAATGTAAGGCACACACAATACATTCATTCATTCATTCATTTTCTTTTCGGCTTAGTCCCTTTATTAATCTGGGGTCGCCACAGCGGGATGAACCGCCAACTTATCCAGCATATGTTTTACGCAGAGGATGCCCTTCCAGCTGCAACCCATCACTGGGAAACCACAATACATTCATTATATTTAATTATATTCAATTGTATTTATACTTATTATACTGTATGCTTTGATTGTTCAGTCATCAAAGCTTTACATGTTATACTTTGTTTTCCCTTGAAACCACTAGGTTTACCCTACTTATAAGCAATAACTTTGAATCATTTAAAATAAAAAAAAATAAAAAAACGTGCATAATAAATTGCTTTTAAATATTTTTAAATAGTATATAGTTTTATTTGGTGGCACGGTGGCGCAGTGGTTAGCACCGTCGCCTCACAGAAAGAAAGTTGCTGGATTGAGTCCCAGCTGGGCCAGTTGGCGTTTCTGTGTGGAGTTTGCATGTTCTCTCCATGTTGGCGTGGGTTTCCTCCGGGTGCTCCGGTTTCCCCCACAGCCCAAAGACATGCGGTATAGGTAAATTGAATAAACTAAATTGTCTGTAGTGTATGTGTGTGCATGTGAGACTGTATGGCCCAGTACTTGGTTGCAGCTGGAAGGGCATCTGCTGTGTAAAACATATGCTGGATAAGTTGGCGATTCATTCCGCTGTGGCGACCCCTGATGAATAAAGGGATTAAGCCGAAGGAAAAATGAATGAATAGTTTCGTTTTTAAATAAATATATCGTTTATGCTGAATAACGATGGGACATTATTTTACCCATATTCTGAAATTTTCACAGAAAAAAGTTATGTATTAAAATTATTAGCCCTCCTTTGAGTTGTTTGATTTTTTTTCAAATATTTCCCAAGTGCTGTTTAAGGGAAGAATTTTTCAGCACATTTTAAAACAGTTTTATTTGGTCTTTGTCATGACGACAGTACGTAATATTTCTAGTCATTTTGCAAGTCAGCTTAAAATGCAATTTAATGGCTTAAATGTTAATTAGATAGATAGATAGATAGATAGATAGATAGATAGATAGATAGATAGATAGATAGATAGATAGAACAGACAGACAAAATACAGTATGTTTTATAATGTCATTGTCTATTTTTTATTTTTTTTTACACATCTTTGACATCTACAATGATTCAAAATGCCTCCCTGTAGTAATTGTGCCATTATTTACACAAAAGCAGACTCCTCAGAAATTCCTCATCATATAATGAAAGTCAGTGAGGTCCAAAATAACATCGAACCCATTGTTCCACTGAAACTTAGTCATAGGGTTTGGAACAACATGCAAGTTTAAAAGTGACGACAGAATTGTCCATTTGGGTAAATTATCCCAGTTTGGACTCACTAGGGAAAGCGAATAGACATTGGAATGGAGGATCTATCTTCTACATCCTCTGCATGAGTCTTTCTCTCTGGCTTATTCCAGCATACTGTTTTAAAACTGCTAGAGGGAACTTCTCTGCCTGTTGCCATCAAACATTACAATACCGCCTCCTCCTCCTCAGCCCACCCTCAGTTAGAAGAAACATTATCCATTTTTTACTCACTCTTGAATTTAGTGAGGTTACTGCCTAAAGCACTCATATATCTAGGTTATATGTTTTGTTGCATTCTGTGCATTGTTTTGTAACTGCTCATGGGTTGTATTTTTATTTTTTTATGCAGCTGAATTGTGTGCGTTCTCCATTTGATGTTGCATCTGCTTCACACCTGAATCTCCCCTCTGAGGATTTAGCAAAACTTCTTAAGCTACACATCGATATATTTACCTAAAGATGGAAAACGACATGCACAGAGAGACTGCAATGCACAGTAAATGACCCCCTCTATTATTTGACACACAAACAAAAAAAAAAAAGCCTTGCTGGAATTATTACCTCATGTTCACCCACACAACACATCGCTAGTTGCTTCTCGTCTCCAGCAGAGATGTGAACCCCAGGGAGATAAAGTACACACATCAAAAAGCAGGCACTTAAACCAGAGTCTGTTATAACTCTGCGCATCGCCTTCAGACACAAAACATGTTCATCTCTTCAAGCCTCTGCCTCAATTACTTGACCTGCAAATTCAAAATAACGTGACAAACACCAATTTATTTGTCTATGCAATTAAGAGGGCAATTTCATAAGACTTCAAAGAGAAAAGATACGTACATAAAGTAACATATGACTGGGGGCAGTCGTGGCCTGGTGGTTAGAGTGTTGGACTCG
>CAIGQV010016734.1:13420900-13437521 GCA_903798115.1 Danio jaintianensis
AATATTAACATCTTATGACGTTGTGTACCTGCTGGGGATGAACAAATGACTCAAAAACTTGGAGATTCGAAACTAACTATGGGTCCTTTCCGCTCAGACTGTGTGCATTGGTTAAGCTTATATGGGACTGTCTGTGTTATGTGAACAAATGACTCAAACTTGTAGACATGTCAGAAGTGGTGAGCTGAGCCAATCATAGACAAAAGAACCAGGCAAACAATGACTGATTATTAGTTTGTAGTGTATTGTTTGTAGTGTGATCAGCGTTTGGGCTAGTTGTAGAAGTGGTTGGAAGAAACTTGTGAGATTTTAATGATATTTTAGCAAGTTGAACGAACTGAATGATATGACTCAAAAAAAGATTTGTTCATCTCGCTGAACAAGACTCAAGGGTCAGAGTCAGTAAAATGATACGTACTTCCCAACATTACTTCTGAAAACTTTTCTAAAGTGCAAAAAATGTTTGTCTTAATTTTTCTCAGATTATTTTACCCAATAAGTAAAAAAACCCAAAAAACACTTAATTATGACTTATTATTTCTGAAAACAAGACAATATTTTTAACTTGTCTAGAAAATGCTTTTTGATTTAAGAATGTTTAGATATTTGGACTAAACACAAGACAAAAACTCGAAGAAAATTATTTTTTTCCAGTGTGGATACTGAAAGGTTCAGTTTTCACCTGGTATTAGCATGAATTTAAATGCATTTCATCTGGATTTTGATGAGACTCTTCACTCTTAATTCGTCATGCTCTGTATCATGTTTGCAGGAGTGCTCTTTTGTGACGCTCAAGTACTATTGAATGAATGAACTCACGTTACATGGCTTACATGAGCAAGCAGGAAAGCAAGCGAATGAAAAATGGATGTGGATGACAACTATGATTTTGATCATAATCCATGTGTTTTGGTACAACACAGACTGTAACCTTGTTTTTGTGCTCTTTTGTTCAAAATAAATAGGGAATAGGTGATCTTTTGTGGCTCTTTGAATGTTTTTGACCACAATGTTTCCACTAAACAAGTATTCAGATCAATTTTTGTTGTTGTTTTTTTTTAACTCTTTTTTGGGGGGGGGGTACTGCTTTGCTGCCTAAGCAGTAGAAAGCGGAGAAGCTTATAATCACAGTGTTTATGCCTGTTGTTATGTATTTGTTTGTACAGGTTTCATTATGAGCATACAGGTGCGGTGAATCGGGTGTTGACACGTGGGAGCTTGCCGGCGTGTTGGTGAAGACCATTTAAACCAGACTGGACGACCGTTCGGAGAGTCTCCTCTCTCCCAGCTTGTTTTATTTGTGAGAACTTATGTTGTATTTGTTCAGCCATATTGTCGAATTTAATGCTGTGTGTTGACTGTTAAACTATTGACATCAATGTACGGAGACGCATGTGATGAGGAGGGCGCCTTTTTGTTTTATTAAGTTTTCTCATGTTTTGTAAGGTAAGTGAATGTTGTTTAATTTGTTTTAATTTATGTGCAGGTAAGAGGGTTTAAAACTTAGTTAGTTGTTGAGTTTTTGTTTGTTATTTTGGCTTTACCTCCGCAAGATTTTTTTTCTCTCCTTTAAATTTAAATGTCAAATAAATTTGACTTTACGTTATTTCTTTGGTCAGTCGTCTTTGTTGTTGTTTTCCTTTGAACGGGAGATGAGATTTCGGGCTCCTCATAAATTTTAGAGATGTCCTATTTAATTAAATTTTATTTTATTTATTGTTACGGGTCTGGCTTGCTTTGTGGAGCCATGCAAAGTTTAGAGAACGTAACACCTGTATTTATCTGATTAGATTACAAAAAAAAAACTATCTTAGGGTGTTTTCACACCTAGTTTGTTTAACCCCTTCAAACGTTTGTTGCCTCATTATTAACATAACACAACCAATAACCTAACATATTAACATACACAGCAAATTTCACAATATACACATTAACAAAATATACATTTAAACAGTCCTTATGCCTATTCAGGGTGGAGCTGATTAAATTTAAAATCTGTATAGCCTGTATTTTGTGTTCTGAAGACTTGTGAACAGATGAGATCCATTTACTCTTATTGCCTCTCCTGTTTTTTTTTTTCTCACAATCAGCCTATTGCACTCTATAGTGCATACGTCACCATTTTTGGAATCCATAACTTTCTGTTCAATTCACTTACATATGCAGTATATAACCAAATATATATATCCACACACAAAAAAAGCAATGCAAAAGAAAAACAGCTATTCTTTCTCTCTCTCTCTGTCTCTACCTGTTCATTATATTAAAAGCTTCTGCAACGTAGTTTGTGTTCTGCACTGAGGATACAGGAGAGTTTTTCACAAAGAGCGAGAATTTTTTTTCCTACGACCGATAATGTACCTCAGCTCCAGTACTGCCATTAAAATATACAAAAAAAGTTGTCCTACTTTCGGAAAGCCTCCATATTTATGAACATTTTAATGGCTGTTATTTAATTTCTATTAATTACTCTATTTATATGCATGGGGTGATGTGGTCATTACTAGCAGATTGATTCTTAAAGAAAAGAAAAATAGGTGGTGCATTTCAATGGCAACAACAAAAATGGCCAAGAAAGTGCATTTAATTAATAAAGTCACTTTTTTTTTTTTTATTTAAGAGATTAATTATTGAAAAAGTATTAAAGATTGCTTCCACCACAAAAAGGTAAAAGGTAGTTATGCCTTTTAACCTAAGAATTGTGGTTTTTGTTTCTCAATCCTAAATTTCTACATGTATTAAGGTTTAGTTTATGTGTTATTTCTCCCAACTCTAAGATTGTCAAGTCAAGTCAGGCTTTATGGTCATTCCGCTAGATGTGTGTACATACAGGGGAATGAAATGTCATGTCTCGCAGGACAACGGTACTACATCAATTAATCTAAAACACAAACACAAAACTGGACATAAGAGCTATTTTAAGAAACCTATACAAAACTAACATATAACATACTTAACTATACACATAAGACAGGCTATACAAGTACTTTTACATTAGACTGAACAATGTTGTGCAGGATGTTGTGTAAGAGAGTTATTAAAGGTGAATATTGTGCAAAAGAGGTATTTTAAGGTTGAATATTGTGCAAAAGAGTTATTTAAGGTTGAAGCTAGCATTGCAGCATGATTGTGGTTCATTTATAGTAAACATCATTTTCCTTATTGAGTTCTTGTAAGATGGAGTTTAAAATCAGGTGCATAACAGAGAAGAGTGTTTCTACAGGTGGTTTGTCAAGCCCACTCACCTGTATGAAGCACAATTTGAAATGCACAATGTTCCCAAGTGATTAGGAAAGTGTCTATAGTGCAAATGTGCAATCTGGTGCAAGAGTCAGAGAGATGTATTAGATCAAGCAATTCAGATTACAATTCAAGGTTTATGTCTCATAATTCAGAATTGACATGACTCCATTTTGACTTATTTCTAGCAATTCCCCGCTTATATTTTACAATTCTGACCCTTTGTCACAATTCTGGCTTTATTTCTTGCAATTCAGAGTTTATATTGAATAATTATGTGCTTTATTTCCTGCAATTAAAAATAAAAAATACAAATAAAATAAAATTAAATAATAATAATACAATTCTGAGTTTATTCTGCCAATTCTCCTTGCAAGTGAGTTTTATACTTTGGAATTTTAACTTTATTTCTTTAAATTCTGACTTTACATTTGTCAAGTCAATGTTTATACCTCTTAAATATATATAACACAATTCTGACTTAATTCCTTGCAATTTTTGAGTCTATATTGCATATTGTGTTAGAAACTCTCATATGCTTTACATGTTTGTTTCTATGTTTGTTTGTTTAACTGCTATTTTCATCTATAACACTCCATTTTTGCATCTCATTTAAATACACTATAAACAGCAGCTACGCTAATTATTTTCTTTATTCTCTATTTCCACCTGGGGATACTCATTCCGAGGTCCCTAGAGACTATGCAGCGCCATTGATGCGATCCAAGACCTGTGAAGAGATGATCCCAAGGTATCCATAATCCTGGACCAGGTCGTATCTCGAGCTGATGCTGTGGTCGTCATGGACAAATGGAGTGCATGAGACTGATTCCTGAATGACCACTGTGACAAACGAGTCCCCGCATTGATCCTGTGGGCCAGCCTGACCTCCCGCCGGTGCCCTACTCACACCTGCAGCTTCTCCACGATGGACGTCCAGCTTCTTCAGCCTCCGGCGCCTAGACTGCTGCTCCACACAGAAGTTTGGCCAGAAGAATAATGGTCGTGCCCAACAGAGCCTAGTTACTCTCAAGGTTTTTTTTTCCCTTCACTTCGTCAATTGGAGAAGTTTTTTTTTTTCCTCGCCACTGTCGCCACTGGCTTGCTCGGATCGGGACTTGTGGAGCTGTGCTTCGGTGGATTTGCTCTGTGGTGTTTGAACTTTCAGCAGTGAAATTTAAACCACACTAAACTAAACTAAACTAAACTAAACTGAACTTCAATTCTGAAATCTGGACTTTACTAGAACTATGTTAAGCTGCTTTGACACAATGTATGTTGTTAAAAGCGCTATATAAATAAACTTGAATTGAATTGAATATCTTGCATTTCCAGCTGTACTACTCAGAATTCATAGTTGCGATATAAAATTCATATTTATGAGAAAAGTTAATGTATTAATGTAAAAATGTATTGTAACTGAGTTTACAGGCTCACAATTCTAACGTTTTCCTTTGATAATGTAGGAATGTAAATTATCATATGCATTTGTTTATATTGCCATGTCCTTTTCGCCAAGAAGGTTCATACGGATTCCAAAGGCAGACACTGATAAGATCAGGGAGTGGTTAATATGTGTGTGGACTTTGGGGGTTTTACAATGTGGTCACATGTTGATTGGTCAGTTTGTATGTCGTAGTATTTGGGCTTTGGTCACATGGTCAAGAAATATGCAAAATAGGTGGTAAACTTTGCTCTGGTCTCTTTTCAAGCTCTGCGTCACTCCTCTCCTGCTCTGGAGTCTTTCTTCTCTGGCTCTACTGCTTTCAGGCTCTCTTTGGGGCCTACTCTGTTCTTTGTCTCTCGCTCTCTCGCTCTCTCCCTCCCCGTCTCTCCCTCTCTCTCAGGTAACTTTATTTTACATTTAAGCTGGGTACAGTTATTATCATACGTTTTTCTATCATTTTATGTTTTATCCTTTCATACAGTTATTTTGTAACTAATTCAGTTGTAACCATAGCAAGTTATTGTCATTAAAGCATTTCATTTTCAAGTATGGGGCTGCACGGTGGCACAGTGGGTAGCACGTTCGCCTCACAGCAAGAAGGTCGCTGGATCGAGCCTCGGCTGGGTCAGTTGGCGTTTCTGTGTGGAGTTTGCATGTTCTCCCCGTATTCGCGTGGGTTTCCTCCGGGTGCTCCGGTTTCACCCACAAGTCCAAAGACATGTGGTACAGGTGAATTGGGTCGGCTAAATTGTCCGTAGTGAATGAGTGTGAATGACTAAGTATGGATGTTTCCCGGTGATGGGTTGCAGCTGGAAGGGCATCTGCTGCGAAAAACATATGCTGAATAAGTTGGCGGTTCATTCCGCTGAGGCGACCCCAGATTAATAAATGGACTAAGCCGAAAAGAAAATGAATGAACGAATTTTCAAGTATTTGTGAATTACTTTTGATTTAACATCAACACTTAATTGCTCCATATTGCAATACAATACAATCACATTATAGCAATAATAGCATCTTTAGCTATTAATGCTGCCCTTATTCACATTTTTGGTATAAGATTGCAAAAGGATGGTTTGACTAGAAATGTACAGTTTTTCACCATCATACTAATAACTTTTAGTCATTCGGCAAAACTACAGTTCGAACCGCTGTAGATAAAACCCATTTTTACAATAAAGATATTAAAATCGCAGTTGCATATGCCAAAATTAAGAATACAATTGGCATTAAAATAAATATGTATAAAAACAAATAATAATAATAATAATTCCAATCACCTTTTTATAATTTCTGTTTTGCACCAAGCTTTCTAACTGACCCAAGCAAAGTATTGACATCTAAATTAGCAGTGTCTAGGTGTCACATCTGCAAAGCTATGCTGCATGTGGGCACGTAAAGTATCAGCCCAGCATTGAGAGCAAGGGTGTTCCATTGCATTTGATATTATGATAAATCGCCCTGTCCGTCAAGAGTAGCAGTGGCTAGCAAACAAATTCGAGGGAAAATTTCACTTAACGTCAGCACAGATTAACATAAATAAGGCCTGTGGACATGAGCCCCTGGACACCCGTCTCTGCTCCGTCCCTGCCAGGGTCTTCCTGTGACAGACATCCCAGATATCAGTGGTCCGGGAGTATGGGATAATTCAGTCAGAGAGAGAGGGGAGAAAAAAAAAAGATGGCGCGCATGTGTGGGCTGAGGGTTGAGGAGGGGTGTTGACAGGACATGGATATGTGTGTGTGTGTAGGAGTGAATGTCAGAGAGGCTGGTTGAACAGAAGATGAAGCGGCCTGCTATCACATCAATCCTAACCTGTTTGCATGCTAACCTGACCCTAGAATGAGTTCTGCAGTCTGTCAATCCATTTGTCATTTTGTTGCTAAATCACCCGAGATTGATGTTAGTCTCCTGCTCTCTCCTTCCGTCTCGCACTTTCTCTCTCTTTTTTCTTTTCCCTCTCTCTGTCTCTCTGTCTTTCTCTCTCTCTCTCTCTCTCTCTCTAATTCAGTTCAAATGAGCTTTATTGGCATGACTTGTCAAGTATTGGCAAAGCATTACACATTACATAATTAGTAAATACATAAAAAAAACAATATTATATATATGTACTAAATATACATATAATATATATATAATTGTTTTTTAATGTATTTATTAATTATGCAATGTGTAATGCTTTGCCAATACTTAGAAATGTGATAAATACATACACAAATTAGAAAAAAATACTAATATGATTATTACAATTATAATGAAGTGGAATAAATAAATAAATTAAAATTAAAATTAAATTAAAATATACAACTGCACATTCTGTTGATTTGTAATAATGTTCCTGATTAGCTCAAAACGTAACAATGTGGTAATATTTAACTAATTAAAAAAAAAAAAAAGATTAATTTTAATCTAATATTGTTGTTCTCCCTATATTGTACTGTTAGTAACATTATAACAATGCTAGTTCATTGTATTTATTTTTTCTTTTCTGGATTACATTTTTAAGAAGTCTTTTTTTTTTTCTCACTAAAACTCAGAACATCACTCTTAAAACTAAAACATAGTAGATACATTATGTGGTTGTTCCTTAACACATTGATCAATCAATCAATCAATCAATCAATCAATCAATCAACCACCCAACCAATAAAATCAGCCACCTAACCAACCAAATCAACCACCCAACCAACCAAACAAATCAACCACCCAAACTAAGTCAACATGCAAAAATAACATATGCGACCCTTTAATCACAAAACCCGTCATAAGTTTTAATATTTGAAAATTGAGATCAGATTTGTCATCTGAAAGCTGTATGAATAATAATAATTGTTATGAAACAGGCCTATTAAACTATTTGGAAATATGGAATCTAAATATTGATTGGTTTGGTGCTATGGGTAGGTTTAAGAGTGGGTCAATTTGTAAGGGATGGTCAACAGTGTAATTACAGATGTAATTACATGCAGGTGTTTAATCAATCACAAGTGCAATGTAAAAACATGTATTTACATTAAGTACATTGTAACTAATAATAAATTCAGTGTAAGTACACATTAGTTAAGGCCATTTAATATAAAATAGGACCATACTATTACTATTAACATATTCATGCTGAAAAATAAAGGCTAAAAGACAACAAAAACATTATAAGGTGAAAAAAGTAACGTTAAAAACCACACACATTTCCTCTAATAGAACCAATAACCTTGCATTGTTTTCCTGCATCAATTGTCTGAGCATGACATCATGCATATAAACCTGTTTAAAGTGTAATAGTGCTGGAAAACCGAGCGTGGTGTGTTTGCAACATGTCTCCAGGTGTAATGAGGGTGTAGAGGATCTGGCGTCAGAATAGCATCAGATAAACAGCTCCTGTCACTCCGGCCTCTGACAAATGACTGTACGCTCCGCTGCAGCACTGATAGCTTTTACACAGCAACAGTAAATCCACACTTCTGCCACACATTAAAACGGAGGAACCTCATTGGCTGAGGGGTGTGGAGGTGGTGTGCAAATGTAAATTAGGACTCTATATTGAAATAATGACTCAAAGCAAAGGTGTGGAGAAGTACATAGTACATATGAAGCTGAATGAGATACTTGTTACAGCAGTGAACAATTTTATGTTGAGGTTAAAATGTTATAATATGCTGTCATCTGTTTTTCAAAAAGATATGGGTTGTTGGTGTTGCAGTTTAACTGTCACACAAGACAAAAATGCATGTAATTAGTATTGTACTCATTTCATTAGTATTGTAAAATGCTGTAAATGGTTAAACATTTCTATGTCTTTCATAGACTTCTTTGTATAAAAACTGCTGTGTATTACTTTTGTTTTGTTTTTTAAAAATTTTGAGCCAAATCTCAAAACTGCCCTGTGGTGTGACTGTCTCAAGCAAGTTCAATAAATTACAGCTCTCATAAATGAAAAAAGAAAATCAATTATTAAAGAAATAAATTTTTAAGTGTCTCTTTTAGTAAATGGCAATCATTTTTTTCATCCATATATTTCTAAAAACTTGAAACAATTTGTCACTGAAAACCATGTCCACTGGTGTGTGTGTGTGTGTGTGTGTGTGTGTGTGTGTGTGTGTGTGTGTGTGTGTGTGTGTGTGCATACGTGCGTGTGTGTGTGTGTGTGTGTGTGTGTGTGTGTGTGTGTGTGTGTGTGTGTGTGTGTGTGTGTGTGTGTGACACTATATGCTAATTTTAATCTTTAATTAGTTGAAAGACCCCATTCAAGATCATGTCAAGCCCATGAAGTGCACATGGTAAGTTTTTGTCTCCAAATTTTGCACATATCCATTCAACTTTTTTGGAACCTCTATAAAAATGTCAAGTATTGTTGTCCTTTGGTAGGTAACACTCCACTATTTATTGAATATGTCCAACAAGTCCGACAAGCCATGGAGAAAAAAGCAAAAGAAAAAAACATTATTCATAATTTGATTCATTGATTCATCACTCTCACGTTATTTTTATATTATTTTATTTTCTCAAACATCAGACTTCAAACTACATAAATATAACTATGCGAAAATCATTTTTTTACTAAATATGCCAACTATGCACATTCAAATTCATTTAAGCAAAAATATCTTCAATGAAGTTGGAGAGCTCTTGAGCAAAATGTTTTCTGCATATGTCCCTGAACATGCACAACAACTGTACCTACTCTTACAAAGCTGTCCACCCACCAGTTCAGCTAAACTGTCACACAGCATCACACACAAAAAAAAAAAAAGCCTGCGGTTCCCAGCATGACACCAGAAAACCGTTAGTAAAGCTAACTGTAGAAAACTAAGTCTTGTCTTTGTGTAGGACTAAACCATGCCCGTGCTCTGTTTTCTCAGTTCCTGCTCTCCTCTTCTAACTCTAACATCTGTCTCCTACGGCACTGGCAGACACGTTTCTGCTCAGGGACACGGTCTGAAGGCCCCAGAGGACCACCGCGCTCCCTCAGAGCCCTCCCTGTCCCCCTTGTCACCAATTTGTGTCTGCGGTTTGACACTGGCGTGTATTGGGAGCAGGCCTAAGTCCCCCAAAGCGTAGAGCCTCAGTCTCATTTAGGATTTCACATTTCTTCGCACTTACAGCGTTGAGAAAATGACCTAGACAAAGACACACCAAAAGAGAGGGAAAGAGGATGTTGCTGCGTTAAAACCGACAAAAATGAAAAGTGTTGAGTTTCTAGAAAATGTTGGGTATGGATGAGGTGATCAGTATGTTCACAAATGACAATCACTGCAAACATGGATTCATGGCAACATATAACATTATAAACAGACCAGCTGATCTTTGCGGCTTTAAAACACTCCAGTGTCCCTATATATGTAGTTACACTCAGTAAACAGCGGTGAGTTCGGTGAACTGATGACCTTCACGGCCAATCACAGTCATTTCTGTTGAGCACGAGAACACAATGGCAAATCAGAGCAGTTTAAGAACGTGCTCAACAGCGCTAAAATTTTCGCGGGAAATGAACGTTTTTAAATTACAGTACCAATTGGTATCGAATTCTAGTATCATGACAACACTAAGTACAGCTACTATAAGTGGAAGTGCTTTTCCACATTATGGCTGCGTCCAAAACTGCCTACTACTCAGTAGGTACTACATTTGAATTTAAATGTACTATTCGGAAAAGTTAGAAAAGTATGTTCTATACAGTATGAATGTGAGCAGTATGAATGTAACTTGGATGTTCTAGATCCGCCATTTTGTCATAATCATTTTGACCTACCCACGTCAGTTGCGTTGCTTCACGCGTATGAATTCTCTCGCGGGGCATCATGGGATAGCGCAGCGTGCATCGGATGCACACTTCAGAATCTCGGCGGAAGTAGTAGGTCATCTGGGTACTTCTTGCATACTGTTTTTAGCGTACTATATAGTATGGAAATATGTGATTTTGGACGCAGCCTATAATTTGGAAATGGTGGAACCCATGCTTAAATAATAATAATAATAATAATAATAATAATAAACATGCATTCTCAAGATATTATCATATTTTAGTAAATCATGAATACACAGACACAATAATGGTAGTGTTTTCGAAAATGCATACTTTAAAACACATCTTCAGGGCCTGAAATGCTGTTATGTAAATAAATATTGTTGACAAACTAAAAAGTTTACAGTTTTTGCACTGCATAGTTTTGTGGTTACAATCGAATATATTCCAAAAATGTACTGAACTGGGACTTCAAAACAGAGCTACAGACTGAACCATTATTTGTTTGTGTACATTTACACCTCTTCCAAATACCAAACTCTCAATCATGACAGAACATTGACATCTTATATCAGTAACTAATACTATTATTGATTTCAACTAATAATAAGATTCTGATAGATTGCTAACATCACTTTGGTAATCTAAAATATTAAATCAATAAGTAAGGGATAAAGTAAAGCGGTTGTTATCGCAAAATAAATCAGGCTTATCGTTGTATAAGACAAAAAAGAACACCTGGATGTACTTTATAACACTTAAATAACACTTATAACTCTTACAAATATTGCCATACTAGTTCATTAATTCTTTAATTAAAGGTAAAGCTGATAGAAACAAAAATGGCTGAATGGAGCATACACTAACCTATGCATTATTCAATCACAAGATGTCAACGAGAAGTCAGACAAGCATATTAATATGCATGTGAGCATATTTACTGACAGTTAAGATCATTCGAAGTACTCTGATGATGTTATTAGTGTTATTAGCTTATTATCTGGAAATAACCTACCTTGTAGCAACCGACCAATCAGAATCAAGTATTCCATACAGCCATATAATAAGTTAGAGTTATCATATGACTATAGAATTCCTGGAATATAACATGAGTCACAAATGGGTCACATGGAACAAATAATGTACATGTTATTTCAAACCATTTAAGGGTTGAAAGCTTTCCATCTTCGTCAAACAGAAAAAAAAAATCAATAAAGTGCAAGAAGCAAATGTAGCTCCATTAAAATGTAAATATAATGTATAGGTTGGCACATTACTGCTTGCGTGAATCCACCGGAGATCATTATTGATGCTCTCGAATCATGCAAACCTTCATCTCTCGCCCTCTCCACCATTAACGCCAATTTCCGTTTCACATTTCATCCTACGCATCATATTGCACGACACGCTCCAGGCAGTTACCTGAACATATTGTACAGTGCAATCTCCCAGATGCATTGTGGCCAGCTACGGTTTAACATGGAGAGTTGGCAAGTATTGAGAATGGATACCTTGGGGCGATTGAAAGAGTTGAGGGAAAAAAAAATAAAAAATAGAGATCTTTGGGGTTTTTGGTAGCATGATGTCCTCGTACATCTTCTTGCCTATAATTTTCCACACTTGCATCATTACGATCTGAATAGCAGTAGAGTAATGGGGAGAAGCAAGATGAGAAGTACTCTGGGAAGTACTCTGGGGCTTTGGAAAACATCCATATTGGGTTTGCACGTTACCTGGCCTCCCATCGTTTTCCTCAACTTTTTCCAGTATTGTCTAAAAGTCAAGCTCACCCTTATTCGAGGAGCAAAGAAGAAGATCTCTAGGGCTTTGGTGCACCATTGCCTTTCTTTCTAGGTAGATGTACCATCCTAGCCTTATTTTTCAACTCCTTTGGGCAGGGGCTCTGGGGAGGGAAGTGGTTTTGGGTTTCCCAGAGTTAAGAAAAATCTTCCAGACCGGCCATTCTAATGAAGCTATCTCCCATTTGTCTTTCCAGACATGCATTGCGGCAGCCATCTGGGATGTGATCAATTCTTTCATCATTCCCTCAAGAATTCCTTTAGATAGACAGTGTGAGGCTATAAGTATTGATTAAGCCATGGGGTGGACACTCAGACACACAGTAACAAGCTGAAGGTTGCTGAATACTGAACTCTCAACCGTAACGAGACATTGTTAGGGACAGCCCATTTTATATCAGCTGGTACCAACCTGCCTGCTATAATCCGGGGGGATCTAATTTGTATCCCGGGGGGAGTTTCAACATGACGATTTTACCTGGTTTAGAATGATTTTTATAGATTGAGAAAACCAATTTGGCTATCTGAAAGAACATTTAATTCTTAGCTAACTCTAACTAGAGCGAAAGGAGCATGGAGGAGTTACTGTATAGAAGACGATGACTGACACTCAGAACTTACTGAACTACTGTTCCTAAGCTGTAAATAACCAGACTATATATATATATATACACACAAACAGAGAGTATGTATACAGTTTCAGGGAATTTTGAGTTGTTATATGACAGAAGAGCTGGATGAGAAATGTCAAATATACGGTGGAATTTAAACTGAGGGACAATCCACACAAACTGTCAAAATAAGAGTCAGATTTAACTTGAAGAGGTCATTACAGGAGTGTACAGAACTATTGTCAACAAAAATGCAATGATTATGTTATTACTGCAGTTTAGCAAATATGGAAACAAGATATGGAAATGTGTGTTAGTGTAGTGTTTAAATTTGTTTCTTAAAGGAATAGTTCACCCACATTTAAGTGGTTCAAAACCTTTATTTGATCATTTCTTCTGTTGAACACAAAAGATGATATTTTGAACAAAGCTAAACACATTAGGCTTTCATACAAATAAATACCATGGAAGTCAAAGGTTACATGCTTTCAGCATTCTTCAAATTGTCGTCTTGTGTGTGTTTAACAAAAGAAAGAAACTAACACTTTTGAAACAAGTGAAAGGTAAGTTTTGGGTGAACTATCCCTTTAATAAACGTTATATTTTACTTATGTAGTAAATTACCATTAAAAATACTGGCATTGTATGCTGGAGATCAACAAGTTATGTTTTTGTCAAAAAAATATAGTATTTAAGATTGATACTTAATGATTTGTACTATATTGCACTTGCTATTGCAAAGAGACAAATTGTACAAATAGCGAAACTGAAAAGCATGGTGGTATTTTTGCATACGAGTTCACAAGTGCATAAAGTTTTTGTCAACAGAGGCACTTTTTTATGCACTTCAACTAAAGCTCCATGTATTTGTCCCATATTACAGAACCACAGAAGAAAAGACAAGTACTATAATCCCAACCCTGGACTACTACAACATCAATTTGGCTAACACTACAAGCCATTTAGCAACTTCAAAATTGACACACTTGTTACAAAAACACTCCCTCTGGACCAAACTGAGATTATAAGCATCGCTTGCGGACAAAAAGCTGATGGTTCATGGAAAGAAAATGTTAGAATCATGTCACTGTTGGCCATCGTCTATGATAAGAATGCCATATTTTCCAGTGACAGGCCAAATCCTTGTAATAACGCAGCCAGTTCTCCAAGCAACATATATAATTTACCTGCCCAGTTTAAAGTAGACTTTTTTTGGGCCTTGAGTGATTGAAAACACCGTACCCTGAAGTCCTTCACCACAGACAGAGTGTGTGGCCGTTTGCCAGAGATGGTCTCCAACCTTGAGCTCTCTAAGCCTGTATGCATCTGAACTCAGAGGAGAGTGGATTGGAGCTGGAAAAGTGAGCCGCTAAGAATGAAGGCGGCACATAAAAGACCTCAGTGCTTCGCCACCAGCCGAAGAGACGGTGAGATGGAAACTGATGGACCCGGAATACTAATCCCGTTACCACAGCAATCAAAAGGGACCTGTCTCTCTCCATTTCTCTCCCTTCGCCTCACTCCCCGCGATCCCTCCCCCATTCATCTGCTCCATTTAAAACAGTCTCTTGACACTGACCCATGGAATAACAATAACCCGGGGCTGATCTCGAGGACACGGCAATCAAGAAACAGAGAAAAACACGCCACACTACTATCCGCACCTTTGTGGGAGAACAAAGAAACCACTGGTAGCACGTATGAAAAGAAATTTCGGACTAAACAAACTCTACTTTTTAGGGCTAAACTGAATAAAGAGTACTTCTCCTGGTGTTTCCAGATTTTCAATTGCATTTTAGTGAAGAATTTATAGGACAAAAAGGGCTGTCTAGATCAGGTTGGCTTAAGTGGAGAATCAAGTATAGTTACAGAGGCTGGTACTGCTCTCTGGAGGGATATGACCATCTTCCCTAGCTCACTGATTGATTAGTTGGTTGGTTGACTGACTGGTTGTGTCTGAGCACATAACTATAGTTTCCTCATTGGTCTCATCTCAAATATGATGCTAATAGGCTTTGACCCTCTTCACCTCCTAATCTTTAAAAAGCTAAGTGGCTGGATGTTAATACTAACTCTGTGATAACTCTGTGAATAACTCTGTGAACATCACCAAATGCCATTAGCAACCTGAAACCAATGACAACCTAGTGATTGCACAAAGACAACCTAGTGATTGCACAAACTAGCATCACCAAAGAGAATTTAGCATCATCAAAGAGAATACCAGCATCATCAAACAGACATGGAAAAAAAGGGTCTGTTTGAAAAATCACACCACTCAACTCTGAATGAAATAACTGGACATGTGAGCTCTCAGAGAGACCCAATGTTAAAGGCACAAAATGAGATCTAGCCTCTACAATATCCCAATCCCATATCATATCTCCTTCAAAATTCCTCATCCCATTCAACATTATTAAATCAATTTACATGTAATTTAGAGTTTTAGCAATCTGGCAACATCTAACAGCAGCCATCCCCTTATATTCTGGCATACACTGTATAGCGATCAGTAAAGTAACATGCCCACTACCCCTCATCCTCAGCAGATCTCATTACTATCCTCTTCCCTCTCTGTTCCCATTAATCCACACACACACACACACACATATCCTCATGGGTGTATTTGAATCATGAGCTCCGGGACTGGTGTCCCCTGACGGATTACAGCTCCGTACTGTGGATGAGATAAATGATAACTTCCCTATCGCACAGAAAAGTAAATTAAAGTCAGCCGCAGCACTCACATTCTCTGGGCAAACTTCTTCATTCACAAACTCCTGGCAAAGGACACTCAGACAAACACACACATTCACACACACACACAAGAGGGAAATAAATAATAGTTTTATGCACCTGGTGAGCCTCTCTATGTACTGTACACACACACAAACACACAATGAGGATTTAAACCCACCTGGATGTTATTTAAATCAGCCGTTAGGTACAGAGGATTAACTAGGGAATATTTTTGTTATCTCATTTCCAGGTGCAATGACCACAGGAGTCAAACAGTATCTTAAGAAGGGTAAGAAGGTAATAAGAGAGTGATGATAATAATGTTAATACACAAAATAATGAATACAAAGCCATCAGTTTCACTTTAGAAAAGGAGAAACTGTTCTAGGCATAGTGCAAGTATAGGTGGGGAACAAAGAAAAAAATGGTAATTGAGATTTGTTGTCACAAATCTGAACTGTGGCATTTAAACTTAGATCCGTGAGATATAAATTCAGAATTAAGATGATCAAAAATATGAGAATGTGAGAAATGATAGAAAAATACGGTAAAAATTGCAAGCCAAATGAGGGAATTTGATATATACATGCTTTTTCTTTTTTCCCCAAAGGTTTTGCCATTAAATACTTACTATGGATACTAAGGACATTTTTTAAAAGAAAAAAACAAGAATATTATATACATATAATGTATATACATACCATATCTCCATAGCAATAGGTGGCAGTGTGCCAAAACTGCATCTTTAGTTCATGGTTGTCATTAAACAGACTACGTCTGGTATGAATACATACTTCATCAAATGTATTCTTATATTAATTGACTGATTACGAATTTTATGATTTTTTTTGTAACCATTAGAGCTGCACAAGGCTTATTAGCACAAACGTGAATCCAGATATGGACATTTGGTGTTGATAGAAGTTTTGAGTAAGAGATTGCAGAATTACTTCAGGCAATATTTAGACTGCCCTCTATTTGTGGGTTGGTTGGATGGTTGGATGGATGGATGGATGGATGGATGGATGGATGGATGGATGGATGG
>CAIGQV010016734.1:13438078-13453978 GCA_903798115.1 Danio jaintianensis
GGATGGATGGATGGATGGATGGATGGATGGATGGATGGATGGATAAAGAGATATATAGATGGAGGATAGATATATAGGTGGATACATAGAAGATAGATAGATAGATAGATAGATAGATAGATAGATAGATAGATAGATAGATAGATAGATAGATAGATAGATAGATGGATAGATGGATAGATGGATAGATGGATAGAAGGATAGATAGATAGATAGATAGATAGATAGATAGATAGATAGATGGATAGATGGATAGATGGATAGATGGATAGAAGGATAGAAGGATAGAAGGATAGAATGATAGATAGATAGATAGATAGATAGATAGATAGATAGATAGATAGATAGATAGATAGATAGATAGATAGATAGATAGATAGATAGATAGATAGATAGATAGATAGATAGATGTAAATAAACAAACAAACAACTAATAGACACATGTAGATGCCTACACATCTCCAGTGCTTGGTGTTTAATAACAACAACATTTCTAATAATGATAAAAATGTATTAAAAAGCTCAGAAAGAAGCTTTAATTAAGACATACTCAGATGCATTGTGCAATTAACGTTTAAAGATGTGGATCTCAATCTCTACTGTTTTACACTGTCAAACACTGGAAAAGCTGTCAAAAGACAAGCAGCTGTTTCTGCTTCTGTTGTGACAGGCCTATATGAACTGACATGCTCAAGCCAAACAGTTGTTTACATCAGTATGAACCACACTGAATGCCTTTCCTCTCTGTATACGGAAAACAAACGTGATTCATGCAGAAAATAAAATGGTCATTTTAAGTGTTGATTAGAGTTGCACTAAGCGTGGCCCTCCATCTGTTGTGTGCTCTGGCACACCTAGCTCCAGGTGGAGAGTGACATATCATTGTGACCCATATAATTGTCTCTTTACCACCTTGATCATATCTCTAGAGGAAAAGCGAGAATAAGAAGGAGGATGAGAGTGGGGTCTCTGGAAGAACAAGACAAGAAACATCTGTTGTGCTCCTCTGTTTCTGATGCAAAAATCACATGCAAGTAAGAGAGACCGATAATAAGAACTGGCAATCAGACACAACACTGAATTCACTGTGGCATCGTTGAAAAAAAAGCAAATCACATTTAAATTGTACACTATTTGTGCCAATAGTCATATATACTACAGCAAATGTGTGACTGATATCAGTCTTTGATTTAGCATCTTATATAGCAGGACTCTAACGATTCTAGAAAGTTCTTTATTATCATCAATGGTTCCATTAAGAACCTTTAACATTCATTGAAACTTTTTAATTCAACAAAAGTTTATGTTCAGATAAAAAAAGATTATTTAAATGATGAAATTGTTCTTTAGACTATGAAAACATGGTTCTACGGCATCGCTGTGATATTTGGTTCTACCTTGAAGAGAACATCTTGAAGTTTTATTTTAACTTGTTACAGCCTTGTTTACTGTATGGGGTTCTCAAATTTGTAAAAACATTAAACACCAAGTAAATTGTTTACTGTATTGGAAAGCTCTAAATCGCTTTTGACAGGGACGCTTTTTTAACAAGATATGAGCCAAATTGGAAATTAAACTAATGTACACTGTTTAAGGTGTTCAGAAAATTGCAACATAGTGAGTAATGTAGCTTAGCAGAAAACGAAAACCTCTGGGTCTACAAAATTTCATTTCTAGGCAAAGCAGTTTAAAAGTTATTAGCTAAAAAAGTACAAAAACAGTTGAACTGTAGGTGGTGCCAGAGGGCACAGGAGACTTTTATGAACACTGCACTAGGGGTATTGAGATTAATCCAAATCATGCAGCCAGATATCACACCTTTTTAGCATACGCTTCTAGGGGATGCACTAGGCTCTAAGCCAGAAGAATAATAACCTTCGGTGCTTGGCCCCTAATAAATAAATGCAAAAAAGGCACCCGGGTGCTATATGTACCTGATTTTGGATACAACAGAAATAGACCAAATGGACAACACACAATATCTGAAACCCCAGCTGGATTCCGGCTGGATTATCAATACTACACACCTCATGGCTGAATTCCGTGTCAGGATTTAAGAGCGTAGAGATCCACTCTCAGCTCCCACAGGGCTCAGCTCAGGACAGGCCTCTAATTAACAGCGGTGCTGCTTCGCACAGGAAAAAAAAAAGTGGGGGTGCACAAGAGACCCTTTGCAGTCCCTGGAGCTGAACCCGATTTCACACATTAATGAGGATTGTGACTGATTCAGGCTGCAGCAGTAATTGGTGCCCAATGGGAAGTTGTGCATTCAGGTGCTTCTTATTTGGCTCTACTGTCTCTTGCTGCACAGTCAGCATGCATGCTAACATTACACCCACAATACATGCCAGCTTCATGGGTTGACCTTTGCCAATGCCATTGATTAGATAACAGGAATGTGCAAAGTAATACCAATTAGGTAGACTGAAGAGCTAGTCCACTAATCAAACTTGTTGCATACATCGATGTGCGGGACTTGGTTCAGGTAACATTGATTGGATTGTAGTCCCAAACATCACATCAGCTTAACATCAGAAGGTTAACTCAAAGTCATCATCTCATTGATTAAATTGTATAGGTTTCTAGGAGATGTAGTTGCCCTAAGCTTGACTCATAATTCTACGTCAAGTGATCGGCGTACCCCATGGCTCATACCTTGCAAGAAGCCAACACCGTTGAGAGCATGTATAATTCTGCTTTGTCTTCTCTGACTTCCGAAACTCTAGTAGGCCAATGGGATTCTATGTTCTACTCTAAGTTTCTTAGCAAGTGTTTTAAGTTCAAAATGCATGCAATGCTACTGTAGAAGTAGCTCAAACTCACAGTCATTCAAAAAAAGAAAAAGGTGAGAACCAGCAAACGTTGAACAACTTTAATCCTAAAGTAAACACAAAACAAAAGTACTCATCTGAAGCTCCTCCATAAAACTCAACACTTGATAAACACTCGAGCTACCGGCATCGCTCAGTTCCCATGCCTCTGGGCCACACCCACTGTCACCAAGCTGACAAATCACAGATCTTGCATTGCCATGATGTTGTTAGTTACATTTTTAAGAGGTATGCATCAGGGTTCATGTCAGGGTATGGGGAAGGGTATGTGACTCTGTGAAGGCTAAGCCAAACCATCTGCGTGCACTTGATGCAAAAGTATAAATTGGCCTTTACATGTTGGTCAGATGGCCAATGAATGCTATGATGAAATTATAATTAGTCTCAAGTAGCAAAAAATGTAGCTGTCAGCCTGAAGGTCTAGCTACACTGCAAGAAAGTAGCAAGGTTTAAGCAGAATGATTAATGATTCACTTAATTTAAGTTCAATGACTAAATGATTTGAGAAGTAGAGAGAGAAGGCTTGTCATGTTACAGAAAGGCTGAGTTATCAAATTGTAATATTTAAATAAGTCGACCATTGTAACACTAGTTATGAGTATCTTGAAATTACGGCTCTTTTGGAACTAGCCAGACTGGTTCTCACTGCTCGAATATGAAGCCATATGTCCGTTTGGTCTGAATCTGAGAGCGTTTGCAGACTACAGTCTGTTCTAAAAAGCTCAGTGTGAAACCCAAACAAATCCTGGTCCAAACAAGTCCTCCTGCCAAAGATGGTGGGTATGGTGTTCTGATTCAGAGTATGAAGTGTTGTACTGCGACAGCTTGAGGTGTGTGGATCTTCTACTTCCCGAACCCAAGCTTGTTGAACAAGCATGAGTGGGAACGAGAGCTTCATTCATAAAGCAGATTGCTCGGCATACTACAAGTGCCAAAGACAGAGTCGAATTTCCTTCTCCGAGGTACAAACCATCTTATTTTAGGAAGTGCTGCAAAAACGTACGGGATTTTGCCCATTTCCAAAGGCGGTGTTGGGTATGATTAAATGTTATGATTAAATTAATAGTGGTAATACACCAGCTGAAGTGTGATTTCTACCTCAGAGGCAGGGAACCTTTCCAGCCAGACATATTAAATTAGTATTATTGTACAGCGCTGTTTGTGTCTCTAATTTCAAAAAATGCTAGAAGGATTAGAAATAACAGTTGAAGAGCTCTTACAAAGGTGCAACCACAAAAAAGTCCATGTATGGGGAAGCGCAGAAGAAAGGGACCACAAAGAAAGTCGGATAACACCCCCCGTGTGAGTCAGACCTCTGAGAGTACACCAAAGGCTCTCTGAACATAATCATACAATAAGACCGAGACCCTACAGGGTTCCATCAACCTCTCTCTCTCCTTTTATCTGTCTTTCTTCCTCTGTGACTTTGCCCAAAGTCTTCAAAGTGAATAGGAGACAACCGCAGACTCGCGCATTCTCTCTGAATTTCATAGAGGCTGGTTTCACACACCTGCCCGTATGTTCAAAATATGTGCACGCATGTGGATGAAGGCTGCACAATATATAGTTTCAGCATCAATATTGCAATGTGTATAGTTGCAATAGTCACAAGATATGCAATGCTGAGTCTGATTTACAGTTGACCTGGGGCCACAATATTGTATTTAATTACTGTATTTAAACGGAATTTATGCGATTTATGCAACAAAAAAAAAAGAAATATTTTCTTAGAATTTTTTTCTTGTTTCTAGTCTAAATATCTACATTTCAAAGCGAAAACAAGATTAGTATTATTATTTTTTACTTAGACCAATGGCAGATCATTTAAATTGATTAAAACAAAACAATATTTTTACTTGATCTAAGAATTTTTAGATGTTTAGACAAGAAACGAGACAAAGCAAATTGTGCATTGTGATTATTCAATTTCTATACCTGAATACTGTTGAACTCCCCAGAAAACCATCAAATAGTGAAATAGTGCTATTTAAACTGTCTCTTGAAAATGTATTTAACCGGTGGCTCAGTGGTTAGTATTGATGCCTTTACAGCAAGATGGTCGCCGGTTCGAGTCCCAGCTAGGCCAGTTGGCATTTCTGTGTGGAGTTTGCATGTTCTCCCCATGCGCCGGTTTCCCCCATAGTCCAAAGATATGCGGTATAGGTGAATTGGCCGTAGTGTATGAGAGTGTGTGTGTGAATGTGAGAGTGTGGGTGTTTCCCAGTACTGGCTGGGAGGGCATCCGCTGCGTAAAACATATGCCAGAATAGTTGGTGGTTCATTCTGCTGTGGTGACCCCTGATAAATCAGGGACCAAGCTGAAGGAAAATGAATGAATGTACGAACGAACAAATGAATGAATAAATGAAACTGTATTCATATCGCCATATTTAATCGCAGAAAAATTAAATATTGCAATATCTGATTTTTCCAATATCGTGCAACCCTAACACACGCTGCATTTATTACCACTCGGTGTGAGTCGCAGCAGAGCACGGTGACTTTAATGATTAACGGCGGTTCTCCAGCGGGCCCCTGCACACCGCCTCATCCTCTGTCATGCGACCAAAAATAGACAAAGTGCAGCGCCATGTTTAATGACAGCCTCTTCTGATCGATGATCCTCTCATGCATGGAAGCTGCTCCAAGACACGTCTTTCAAGCAGACAGCCTCGCCACATGGGGAGGAGGCTTTCGAAGGGTCCGCTTTTGAAGATTTGGACAGCCCTTTTTCCTCCCACTGTGCACGGGAACAGTGATGGGCAGATACTCGGTTTGTGAGCGAGCACCGCCTATAATGGACCTAAGGCGGGTAAGGAGAGTGTGTAAAGGAGCAGGAGCTGTCATGTTTCTTTTATGCCACAACGCTTGTGTTTTCCTCTGAAGTATTTCTGAGGCAGTGCTGGAAGCTTGAAAGTCCTCCTGTAGTCAGAGATGTTTTGAAGTGAATTGTTCGCAATGACATGTAATGGGTTTAAGAAAGTATTGCATGAAAAGCAGGGTGAGGCGATAAATCTCTTAAAAGAATCAATCTGAGGTGTTGCGGTAGCACTTATTTAGCTTCCTCTGGTCATGCATGCCAACTTGCCAAGTCAATGACTTAATGGGAAGTTAAACGTGAGTTGGAACGGATGAGTTGATTGACAAGAATACATCATAAGAGTGCCTTCAAAATTACCCCATAATTTACTCACCCTCAAGCCATCCTCTGTGTATATGACTTTATTTTTTTCTGTCAGACGAATACAGTCAGAGTGGTTTTAAAAAGTAGTTTTATCCTGGCTCTTCCATGTTTTATAATGGTGTTGGATAGTGGCTTTTATCTTGAAGCTTCCAAAAGTGCATAAATCTGTCGTAAAACTAACCCATAAGCCACCAGGGGTTAATACATGTCTTATGAAGCAAAATCCATGTGTTTTTGTAACAAAAAATATATATTAAATTTTTTTTAAATATAATCTCCAATCACTGACTTTAACAGTATGCACAACCGACATATATAATGTCAATGGAGTCTCAATATAGAAATAGAGAGATTTAGACTAAGAAAACTAAATAATTCAAATAAACATACCGGTTTCATACAGAGCCAAACTGACAACAAATGAAGCATAATTGTATTTAAGTGGGGGGAAAAATGACTTTTTTACAACTTCCTATGTTATCAATGAAAGCATGTAGACTCATCGTTTATGTGATTCTGAACATTTCTGCTTGGAAAAATCAAAAGAATGTGACATTTACACACGTTTCGTAATGTCTACGATTAAGCTCAAAGAGATACTCTGTACTGTATCACCAATGTGTGAATGGAGTTATTCAAACCGTAGTCTTGCATAGCCGAATCTACAGTCTTTAGTCTTAAAGGTATAGCTCAGCCAAAAAATTTTATTACCTCATCATTTATTCTCGTTGATGTGGTTTTAAACCTTTATGCATTTAATTATTCTGTTCAACACAAAAGAAGATAGTTTGAAGAATGCTGGTTGCTATCAACTTCCATAATACAAAAAAATAAAATAAAATTACAATGGCAGTCAATTGGTGACCAACCAGCATTTTTCAAAATATCTTCTTTCGAGTTCAACAGAAGAAAAAAACTTTTTGAACAAGTGAAGGGTGGGTAAATTATGACAATTAAATTTTTTTGGTGAACCATCCCTTTAAACATACTTTACAGCCAAACTATCATAACAGTGTAATTTTAATGACCTCATGATGGCAATGGATTGCAATGTTAGCTCAAACATGTCCATATCAGTAAAATCTGTAAATGTAATATGGATATGGCAAAATTCGACCACAGGCCTTTCCTCTATAGTGTTTTTCATACCAGTTTTAAAAAAAAAAAAATCACACCATCTATTTCCAAAATCAGGGGTTCTCAAACATGGTCCTGAAGGTCTGGTGTCCTGCAGATTTTAGCTCCAACTTGCCTCATCACACCTGCAAGGATGTTTCTAGAAAGCCTAGTAAGAGCTTGATTAGCTAGCACAGGTGTGTCTGATTGGGGTTGGAACTAAATGGATGTTATTGGTCTTATTTTGAATAAATACATGGTTTGGTTAATAATGTTTTTTCATTTGTTTTGTTTTTTAATCGTACAAACAACATTGTCAAAAAAATCTACAAAAATAGACAAAAAAAATGACACACAACAATGTTAAAAATCACATGAAACGTGAAGCGCATGAAACCTCTTTTGAAACATTTTCAAATGAAATAAAATTGTATTTATTGCACTGTAAAAAATGATTGCTGCCTTAAATATTTTAGTTGAATCAATTTAACTTTTTCTAGTCATCTCAACTTACATCAATCAAACTGACTTTTTTTTTTTTTTTTTTTGAAACCTGATTAACTTATTAAATATATTCACAGCCAAACTACCATAATATTGTCATTTTAATGACCTCATGATGGCAATGGATTGCATTCATTCATTTTCTTTTCGGCATAGTCCCTTTATTAATCTGGGGTCACCACAGTGGAATGAACCGCCAACTTATCCAGCATATGTTTTACGCAGCGGATGCCCTTCCAGCTGCAACCCATCACTGGGAAACATCCATAGACTCCCATTCACACACATACACTACGGACAATTTAGCTTACACAATTCACCTATAGCGCATGTCTTTGGACATGTCTTTGGGGGAAACCGGAGCATCCGGAGGAAACCCACGCAAACACAGAGAGAAGATGCAAACTTCACACAGAAATGCCAACTGATCCAGCCAGAACTCGAACCAGCGACCTTCTTGCTGTGAGGCGACAGTGCTCACCACTGAGCCCCTGTGGAGCCATTATTATTATTATTAATATCATTAATATCATTAATATTTAACGAATTCCCTGTATTGAACAGTTCTACTTCCAAATACTTTATTAATATGAATACTTAGCTTAAAATAATATTAAATCACAAGGTAACCGTATGACTGCGGTTTAAAAATGGTACTAAAGCCACTGACTGATAGACGGCCACAGAGCGCCATCTGCGCATCCGGTGTGTGTTACTTCCAACTATCATTCTGTCTTTGGACTTGTGGGAAAAACCGAAGCACCCGGAGGAAACCCACGCCAACATGGGGAGAAAATGCAAACTCCACACAGAAATGCCAACTGACCCAGCTGAGGCTCGAAGCAGCGGCTTTCTTGTGCTTTCTTGTTTCTTGAAGCATTCTGATGCTTCCTTAACTAATGTTTCTCACCACTGTCAATTTGGGGTTGTGAGGGCAACCTTTAACCAACCAAGTAAAAATAAACCACTTTATTTTTAGGACTAACCACTTAGGTATGGTACAATGTACATGGAGAGGCAGCAAAGCGAGAGAGACAGAAAAAATACATCTTTCGACTCACAGGGACCAACAACTGTCTAGCTTCCTTATTTCTGTCACACCAGAAAGCTCAAGGTCAGGCCAGATCACTATTAAGTCTCAGATCAGACTACCCAAGCAATTAAAGCTTCCTCAAACATCACAGTTCCTGAAAGGCAGCTCTGAGAGAAAAAAACAAATCTGAAGAACAGAACGAGAACAAGTCAGCGTTCTCTAGGGAGTTTTTTCCGTTTTTCCGAGACAACCTGCAGCTCTTTGTGCGTGGAAGAGCTTACGTTCCTAGATGCACGAGCCGTTGCTTTCTAGCTATTCTGTATGCATGCAGGGTATTTAACTACGACATATTAAGTCTACACAATGAAGAGAAATAATACTCCTGTCTCTCAGCGAGGCCGAGAAATGGAGCCGGATAAAAGGAGCATGATCCTAGACTTTAAAAGCCCAAAATCGACCATATCTGAACAAACGTTGACTGTTTGATGTAAGAATTAGCGCAATAAGCTGAAAGATGAGGGTATCTGGATGTAGGTCACGTAACCAGGGAGAATGCCATGCAGGGAGTTCTGTTTTACACACACACACAGATGATGCAATTTCACATCTATAATTGATTTGTCTATTATAGAAATGAGAGGAGTAATTATAAAAGTCAACAGTGCACATGCATAAGAAAGATCTGGATCATAATAGGCCATTTCTGCATAGTACAGAATCTGTAAATGTAATATAGAAATGGCGAAAATAAGACCACAGGCCTTTCCGCTCTACCCGTTTAAAAGAAATTCACACAATCTATTCCCCAAATGGATGCTATTGGTCTTATTTTGAATAAATCAACATGGGCTCATTCTGAAAACGTAGCCCTATATACATTTCTGGAGATCGCAAATTATGTAGCCAGAAGTATGTATGGCTGCATTTCGTCTTTAAAACGAACGCTACAGGGCGGTATGACGCCGTTCCTTTTCGTGCTTACTAGCTGACCGCTTACCTCCATATGGACAGCTTTCCCGCTGTTACCAGTATGTCCAGTTAGCTTGCCATGTACGTTGGCGGACTTGAGACGCAGAGAGGAGTTATAATAAATAAAACTGACCTGACTTGACTTAAAACAGTTACCATATACAAATGAGTAGCTAAAACAAATTATAGTTTTATGTTTTTAGCTTTTTTTCATCACAACAAGAACCCAGGTGATCTATAAAACCTCTTTTTTTGAGGAAAAGCAAGCCAAACTAAGGATTAGAACACCTGGCTGAAAGGTGTAAGAGACAGCAGCATTGACCCCGATCTTAACCTACTGGCTCTCTTGTTCAAGGGGAAGTGTATATGCAGACAGAAGGCCCAGGGAAAGCTGGACTTGGATCGTGGAGCCGTCCCATTCCTTCATCCGCCCCTGCGGTTCAGATCAGCAGTGGAACCAGAACTAACAGGACTCCTTCATCCATCATGATGACACTGCTGCTGCTCACAAATCTCTAACAACAACACAACCGCTGCATCCTCGCCTCCGGCATTGGTCACATACACACAATACACATGTTTAAATGTAAACACATCTACATATACCTGCAGATAAGTTTTCATTGGCCACAAATTATGTTACAGAATTATGTTATGATACTCATAGAGCAGGAAAAATAAGTATTGAACATGTCACCATTTTTCTCAGAAAACATATTTCTAAAGGTGCCGTTAACTGAAAAGTGTCCTTAGATATTGGTAACGACCAAAGGAATTCATATATGCAAAGAAATCAAATCTAATTAGTTTACAAATGAAATTCTGCGTAATAAAATGAAATGACACAGGGAAAAAGTATTGAACACATGAAGAAAATGAGGTGTAGAAATGCAGTAAAAGCCCAGACAGCAGCTGAAATCTCTCAGTAGTTATTCAGCAACCCTCTGCCCTTCATCATTTAAATTAATATTAGCTGCTTCAGTCCAACATCTACATCAGCAGGATGATGAAGATAAAACCAGGGTGGACGTTTCAGCAAGACAATGATCCAAAACACAGCCAAGGAAACTCTCAAATGCTTTCAGAGAAAGAAAATCAAGCTGTAGAATGGCCCAGCCAATCACCTGACTTGAATCCAATAGAAAATACAAATTAAAGATCAGATTTGATAAACAAGACCCTCAGAACCATCAAGATTTTTACAGTCTGTTGAAGTCAACTCAAACCTGAGCAATTCATGCAACTTCATTCTCCATATGAGAGGCGTCTTTAAGCTGCCATCACCAAAAAAGCCTTTTATATAAAGTATTAAATCAATTTTAGTAGTATTTTTTCCTTGTGCCATTCAATGTTATTACACAACTCAATTTTGAGGTTTGTTTTGTTTTGTTATTTGTTATTTTTATGTCAAAATCTGGTTCAATTCAAAAGATTCCCAGGAAAAAAACATGACGTTTAATACTTATTTTCCCCGCTGTATATAGTATGCAACACTAACTAAATTACACAGAAAGGTCATCAGATTTCAACAGAATTTGACTGTTGCTTTATTAATTGATAAAATTTTTGATCGGTTTTGAGTTCCATGCAATCTTATTCCTAAATGACAACAATTTTGGAATATTTACATTTCTAAATCATACTATATCTGTATGTTTGTTATGTATAGTCAAAAACAGCATCAGTTTTAGTCACTTTTTTGCATGTGCGTGTTACGTGCGTGAGGTAAGAAGTATAGAAGTTCAACATAACTAAACCTTTTGAAAACAACTTGACACTTCAAATAAAGATGGCATTACTGTGGAAAATGTATTTAATTGAACCAATTCTGAAGCTCCAAAGCCCCCCCCACCCAAAAAACCCCCCACAAATTTAATCAACATAGGCTCATTCTGAAAACGTAGCACTATATACATTTCTGGAGATCACGAATTATGTAGCCAGAAGTATGTATGGCTGCATTTCGTCTTTAAAACGAATGCTACAGGGCAGTATGATGCCGTTCCTTTTCTCACTTACCAGCTGACCGTTTACCTCCGTATGGACAGCTTTTTAGCTGTTACCAGTTTGTCCGGTAGCTCGACATGTACGTCGGCGGTTTTGAGACACAGAGCGGAGTTGACCGTGACGACGGGCGGGCCAATTGCTGCTTTTTAAAACACTATTGGTTGGGTTTAGGGAAGGGGGAGAGTGGGTCAGTCGATTGATCAGTCAATCAGTCATTTAGTCAGTCGACAGTGGCCTCTGGTGGATTTACGTCAGAACAGCAGGCGCGAATGGCACTCGCGAGAGAAATTTGAGATCTGAAAAAGCATTCACAGCGGACTCGTGAAAACAAAAACTGCAAAAAAAACGTAGCTTCTAGGACGTATTTTGCTCTCTCCAGAAATGTATATAGGGGTACGTAATCAGAACGAGCCTGTGTTGAATTTAATCATTCATTCAAACAGATGAAAAAACACCTATATAAAACTGTATAACTGTAAAAATGAACTTTACCTTGGTTCTATTTATTAAAATGGAATTCTATTGCACCACAGTCAGCATAGGAAATAATGAAAACATACATACATTTAACACACACACACACACACGCTCGCACATACTTGTACAGCTATCACTAAGGTTACTTTCTATAGACTTAATTATTTGTATACTGTACAAACTCTATATTCTATCCCCCTACCCCAAACCCTAGCCCAAAAAATTAACCCTCACAGGAACCAATCTGCATTTTTACATGTTCCAAATACTTAATTATGTGTGATTTATGAGCCATTTTCTTCATGCAGACAAAAAATAAATGTCTCTACAAGGTTAAAAATTACTGGTATTGCTATACAGTAGTCAACATCTGAAGTGGACCAAAACCTTTCATCAAAGTTGTCTAAAACTATTGAACAACACCCATATTTGTCAATTTTGAAAAACTTTTTTGATCCACTTCAAATGTTGACTGCTGTACTTGCATTCTAACACAAGGAATACAAGGTACACACACACACACACGCACAAAAAAAAAAAAAAAAAAAAAAACACATTCTGCTGTCCTTCCCATAAAATGTTGCCAAGTTTTTGTCCCCAAGTTGTTGGTTTTGCAGAAACTCCGGAAGGCTAGCTAACAGTTTGTGAGTCTCCTGGCACAAGCGTACAGCACACAGAAGCACACTTATTATTCAGAGAGGAGGGCTTTATATTGATTCAAGGTTTCAAGCCCAAATAGAGAGACAGAAGTATGCAGCTTTGAAAGTATGTGGGTACTGAAGTTCATAAAACTAGCCGGACCAGCATTCAGTCAGTACTCATCTTCTTTGAAACCCAGAAACTGTGTCGCCAAAGTCATTAGCTCTCTCCAGCAGAGAATATGCCAGTCATGATGAAGCTGTAACAGTATTGGGGCAAATTAATTGTTGCACAGACTCCCTACTATCTCTGAGAAAAGCCAAGCAGCTATTGAATTTTTTTGAGGGAAGGGATTTTTTCAGATGATATCTTTTTACCTGCTGGACTAAATCTACATCTATTATAAGGCTAAAGCTGTCTAAAAATTGTCACCAGGCAACAAAACAAGACAACAGACAAGAAAGTCTTTGGCGTCAATAGTGCATCAATGTATAAAGCGCAAGTAGTTTAATGCTATAGAACAGTGTTTCTCAACCACGTTCCAGGAGGACCACGAACACTGCATGTTTTGGATGTCTCCTTTGTCTGTCACACCCATTACAGGTCTTTCAGTCTCTGTTAATGAGCTAATGATCTGAATCAGGTGTGTTTGTTTAAGGAGACATGGATAATATGCAGAGCTGATGGTCCTCCAGAAACGTGGTTGAGAAACACTGCTATAGAAAAATGAGTCAGTGAAAATGAACCTAAATGAACTGATTCACTAAAATGACTCAGACTTAAGTTTTTAAACTCAGACTTATTGTTTATTAAAGGCACAGTATGTCAGTATGTGAGGCAACTACATATTTAGTAGTAGTAACTTGTAATTTAGGGCAGCACGGTGGCTCAGTGGTTAGCACTGTCGCCTGGCCCCGGCTGGGTCAGTTGGCATTTATGTGTGGAGTTTGTTCTTCCTGGTGTGGGTTTCCTCCGGGTTCTCCGGTTTCCCCCACAAGTCCAAAGACATGCGCTATAGGTGAATTGAATAAGCTAAATTGGCCGTAGTGTATGTGTGTGAATGTGAGAGTGTATGGTTGTTTCCCAGTGCTGGGCTGCGGCTGGAAGGGCATTTGCTGCGTAAAACATATGCTGAATAAGTTGGCGGTTCATTCCACTATGGCGACCCCTGAAAAATAAAGGGACTAAGCCGAAGGAAAATTAATGAATGAATTTGTAATTTGTAGTTTGATGATGCCCAGACTGAGTGTGGAATCATAGGAGTTGTAGTCTTCTTTACATCCTACGAGACTACGGGAAAATTTATGGTTGAATTTAAGTATACAAAATTCATTTTCATAGTAGTTTGAAGCAGAGTAAAGCTCATTTTTGGATATTTTAATTACAAAAAGTACAATAACACTTTAGAATAATGGTCCATAAGTTCATGTATTTACTAACATTAACAAAGTATGAATAATCTTTCATACTTTGGATAAAAATGATTTATTAATCATAGTTGGACTAAGTTCTTGGATTAGATGGATTTGCTCCTCAGTGTTTGGACTTTCAGCAGTGAAAATTAAACCACACTGAACTGAACTAAACTGAACTTTAACTCTGAAAACTGGACTGACACAGTGTCAATTTCAATTTACTAGAACTTCTATGTTAAGCTGCTTTGACGCAATCTACATTGTAAAAGCGCTATAGAAATAAAGATGAATTGGATTGAATAGTTCAACATTTAATAATGCATTATTAAAATTGGATGTTGTGCTTGTTAACATTAGTTAATGCAAAGTGAGTTACCGTGAACAAACATGAACTGATGTTATTTAACATTAACTAATGGACTATTATTTTAAAGTTTTAACAAAAGTACATATTGTGCTTCTGAAAAGCAGACATTAAACGACATATCTACTACTAAACACTACTAATCATTAGGCCTTTTTTCCCCTCAACACTTCCAGGAATCTATAGCATCACAAACACCAACAAAGTATTTAAAAAATTCATAGAAACAAGCCCAGAAGAATTCATAGTGATAGAATCGAATGATGTCGTTCATGCTTCGTATAACCTCTGTTATATTTCACCTTGTACTCATTTCCACTTCTGCATGTCAGTGATGTAATGGACGATGCGCTTGAATGCCAACTGGGAGGGAAAAATGCTGTGTAGTCAAAACTCAAAGACAGACTCAATATTCCCCTCAGACACACATGAGAGATGCACAGCTCAACACGAAAACGCGCAGCTCAGATCATGACACAAACTGGTTTCTCTGCATGTAATTCAGCAAACCAGCAGCTGTCTGTTATATTGTCTGGAATTCTGATAGAAAATAGCTGGATTTTTTGCACCTTTACAGACCCCGTGGACCACCAAACTGCTCCCTCGGTCAACTCAAGGACAACAACTTTTTATTCTTTTTTTTTTACCAATAGCCATATTTAGTTTTTTTTTTTTTTTTTACAAATGAAATTGAAAAGAATTAAAATGAACAATATTAACTCACCCTCACGACATGTATCATGAACAACAGTCACCAATGATCACCAATGAGGATTTAGATACTATAATGACATGTCATTACAAAACTAGAAGCTCAAACCACATTAATGCTTATAGTACCTAAATCCCCATTGGTTCTTGCAAAAACAAAGTTGATTAGTTGTTATAAGTTGATAAAGCACAGAACTTTTAAAAAATAAAGTGTTCAAAATATTTAAATAATGTTCCATCATCATACAGTATAACATATTTATGTAATCATGAAACATACAAATGATGGTCTATACTTATATAAAATAAAATAAAAAGAAGTGAAGACCGTAAATTAGGAAAACATTTTTACTGATAAATGGGTAAAATCTAGGGATTTGAAAGACAGTAGTAAAAAATACATATTCATAATGCAATTAACAAGTATTTTGAGGTGTGTGTGTTTTAAATAGTGTTCATCAAATAATTAAGAATCTAAATATGCCTGACAAGATTGTTTGGCATATAACCTATTGTCAGTTGTTACACAGCTGTGTATATCTAGTGTAAATTGTGGTAAAGAAATACACTCTAGTCATTGATAAATTAATAAAATCTTAATTACAACTTATTTTCTATTTATAATTATAATATAATATAATATAATATAT
>CAIGQV010016734.1:13454078-13466439 GCA_903798115.1 Danio jaintianensis
TATATAGTTTTTGGATTTTTTATATTTTTTTGTAACTGTCAATAAGTCACATTTGTAATCTAAAGTCACAATTTTAGAAATAAAGTCGATATCGTAAGATATAAAGTCACACAGCTGGAAATAAGGTTTCAGTAGCACTTTATCTATCTCCACTGACCCTCAAAATCACATTGCTGAAAACACATTAAAAAAAAAAAAAAAAAAAGGTCTTCAAACTGAAATCATTGGAGGGAAAAAAAACAGCTTATGAGCTGTCAGATCTTACCATGAAGTTCAGCTTACATGTCTTAAAAAAGTCCCTTTACGGCAAGTTATTTCACTCGGCGGCCATCTTTGATATGCCTTTCAGGCAGTATTGCTCGGGCATTCTGTCTGAATGGGGAAACATCAAATTCTTCAAAATTGTTTACCAAGCTTACGATTACATTACATATTTGTAATCACCAATATAATTAAACAACAACTGTCTCATAAGTTTCGTTTCTCAACGTCCGAATCAAACAAAATCAGCATATTTTCAGGTTGCCCAAGCTAATGGGCATGTGCACTCGAAAGGAATGAGATCACGACACCAACCTCATTTATGGCCGTTCTTCACATTATCATCCTCTGGATAATGATTGTTATCTCCTCCAGAAATGAAAGTGACTCTTTGTTTACAAGATTGTGGGCGTTTAAGTAGTTGCTGCTGTCATGTGATGTGCATTTGACAGGACGGACTGTACCTCGCACTCGTTTCATACAGATTACAAAACCAGAAAACTTTTGTTTTCAAGTGTAGTGGGTTTATTTAAAAGTACAGATTTCAATCTTTATGTGGATATATTTCTTATGTCTGTGAAGCAAGTATTCGCTGAGATTTCAGTGCATTTGTTGACTGCATAAACTGTCGTAAAAGCACACGTCTGGTCTGAGCTTCTCCCCCAGAGAATCCTCAGTCTATAGTGATCAATGATTGGCTCCTGTACTAGTAGGTGGGGCTTATACGAGTGACATGCGTTGTGTATTCTAAAGTAAAAGTCTATTATTCATTAAAGGAACAGTATGCAATTTTTGCCACTAGAGGACGCATATTCACAACAGACAAAGGCATAGTTTTATGATGACCAGACTGAGTGTTGAATCATGGGAGTTGTTGTCTTCATTACATCCTAAAAGTTAACAATCACTGTTTATGTGGAACTAACAGGGACTTCCAGAAACACAATGCACAAGGAGCTTCATGACTTAAAAAAAAAGCTTAATGGATGTAATCAAAGAGTGATTATATCAACATTAGCTCTACAGCGTTCTACATAATGCAGCATGGCGGTCTGGCTTCTTCTGCCTGCAAGCTGATGTTACTAGATCAACATCACACATACATCACACCAATTAGCCTCTATTAACTACAACACCAGCATATAAAATGACGATGATACGCTAAAGCTAAAAAAAAGTGTGGATTTTATTTGCCTTTTGTCAACTCTATCTCAAGGCTGCTGCATATGGGATTTAAAAGCAGGAGGGAGAGAAGCTCCACGTTCGCATGGGCTTTAAGGATAGGGATTGTTTTCTCTGATCAAGAGATGAGCTTGAAATACCTAGGCCTGAAGACAATTAAATAATTAGTCCAACTAAGCCTTCCGATAACACGACTGTAATTAAATCATTTGCACACTAAGGAACGGTGACAGTTCACTGAAACAAATCTGGTGTGCGGTGGGTTTTCATCTCGCATCTGCGGTACGCAAACAAAACCATTTAATTGCTTTTCAACACACAAAAATTGTGGAAGGAAATGCACCACTGATTTCCGTCTGTCACAAAACTGTGCATATAAAGCACATGGACTTTGAATATTGTTTAAATAAAACCTACCTTCTATGGTAAGAAAAAAAAATACAATGTAAGTCACTGGGTCTTAGCAACCACAATTTGTCAACCCAGGCTCATTCTGAAAATGTACCGCTATATACATTTCTGGAGAGCGGCAAATACGTCCCAGAAGGTATGTTTTTTTTGCAGTTTTTGTTTTTGCGAAGCCGCTGTGTACGCATTTTGAGATCACAAATTTCTCTTGTGAGTGCCATTTGCACCTGCTGTTCTTGCGTAAATCCACCAGAGGCCGCTGTTGACTGACTGACTGACCGATCGACTGACCCACCCTCCTCCCTCCTTCCATAAACCCAACCAATAGTGTTTTCAAAAGCACAGATTGACCAGCGACCACCCACTTCCCTAAACCCAACCAACATTTTTAAAAAGCAATGTAGAAAAAGAAAAGCCCTCGCCTGATTTTTACCACGTTTTCAGATTTGACCACATTCTCGCTCTGTTAGTTACTTTTAGTTTATTAGATTTTTTGGCTTCTGTTTTTGTCTTACCTGCTTTCTGGACCTGTTCTTCGCAGGACTCGAATCCCGCCATCGTGGTCAACTCCTCTCAGCATCTTTGCGACATACATGGCGAGCCACTGGGCAAACTGCTAACAGCGGGAAACCCATCCATACTGAGGTAAGTGGTCAGCTGGTAAGAGCGAAAAGGAACGGCGTCATACCGCCCCGTAGCGTTCGTTGTAAAGACGAAATGCAGCCATACGTACTTCTGGCTACATATTTAGCGATCTCTAGAAATGTATATAGGGCTACGTTTTCAGAATGAGTCCATGTTGGAATTTGTCAAAATGTTTTATTTTCTGTTCAACAGAAGACAGAAACTCAAATAGGTTTTGAAGGAAGTGAAGGATGAGTAAATGTAAACAATCCCTTTAACAACACATATCTTAATATCCTTTTAGCTTCTTATTCTTTTTTAGGCCATGCATAAATCCACAGCACATGGGAATTGTGATGATGTGTCCTTATTGTTGAATTGTGACACATTTTCAGTGGCTCAAAACCAAATAATCTCTGTTAAATGAAACAATGATGCATGCATTTTTTTTACCCTCCTGTTTTATCCACAGTTTTATCCTCCTATTATTTGGCTCCATATCTCATGTGAAAATCTCCATCTTATTCTTTTATTTAGCCATTATTCATCTCATATTATTTATCTCTTCTACCAGGGAGTCCTGGTCAAGACAGGCAGCATAGGACAAAGTTACAAAAAAGTACACACACACACACTCTATACTGGGTTTCACACAATTCCTTCATGTTGTCCCAACACAAATCCATTGAGTTAACTTAATCGTTTTTTTACTAATTTAAGTGAATTCAACATTAAAAAAAAAATTAGGTTGTGCCAAAAAAAAATTTAAATTCTGTTCTTTAAACTCACTAATACTACAGTGAGCCACTCTAACAACTTGATGGAACACATCTAATGAGCTTTTTTATTTTTTAGTTTGGTAACACTTTAAAATAGCGGTCTATTAGTTAATGTTAGTTATTGTATTTACTAACACAAACAAACAATTAGCAATATATTACAGTATGTATTCATTCTTTGTTAACGTCATTTAAGTTAAATAGGGTTAGTTCATGTTAGTTCATATTAACTCATGGTGCATTAACTAACTTTGGATTTTAATAAGTTATTAGTTAGTTGTTGTTATTATTAGTTAATTAATTAGTTAGCATTAGTTAATGTTGAACTATGATTCATAAATGCTTTACAAGATTATTGACACTTAGTTAATGTTAGTAAATACATTAAGATTAACTAATGCAGTGGTTCCCAAAGTGGGGGTCGCGGGACAATGACAGGGGGTTGCTTGGTGATTTCCAAAAGTCAAATAAATTTGATTAAACTATTAGAATTACAATATTTAATATACATAACCCACAGAAGATAAAAATAGTTATTAGTTACATAAAACAACAACAACAACAGCATCCAAATGAAATGAAAAAAAAATTTCATAGGATTGGTGTGTTTACGTTAGATTAACAACACAGCAATAGCGTCAGCTGCAGCAGATTGATTTTATAGCACCAGGTTATACTTTGACACTTTCATGGCAATCAAATACATTAAAAATAAATACAGGCCACAACTGAACATTGAGAATGACCTCTCATTGGCGGTCTCCAAAAATTAAACCAAGAATAGACTTGTCTCTTTAGGTGAGGTTAATATTAAATTAAACAAATTAATAAAGGACTATAAAAATTCTATGGTTGTTAGACTGTTGCACTTTTTTGTGTTGTCAATTTGCTCAAGTTTATATAGGCCTATTGTTGTGTGCGCAACATTTGTACATTTAAAACTATCTCTGAGGAATTTGGGCGTGGTGAGTCACTGGCATTGTTTTTTTGGGGGTCACGGACTGAAAAGTTTGGGAACCCCTGAACTAATGGACCATTATTCTAAAGTGTTACCTAAAGTGTCTAAACTTGCCAACTTTAAAAAGGCTTATGGCATTTAATATTTTGCGTTTCATCCTTTTTACGTCTTTTTTCATTTGACACAGAATGACCCTATCATACACGTTTACGCTTCACTGCATTATATCATAGTTACCAGTTAGAAGACCTATTAATCTAAGCGCTCAGCAAAATTCTCATGAAATGACTGCTAGATGCTATATATTCTCAATTCCTGAGTGGCCTAATTACAGATTTTTTAAAAATCCCAATATACACCTAAAAATACTGTCAACATCTTTCCAGAGAAGAACTCTCCATGCTTGAAATTGGCTGGTGTCAGTAATGTCAGCTTTGAGGAGAAGGCTGTTTAATGTGCAGTCTTTGCGGGCACTGCATTGCTGTAACAGGCACACTGGCAGTGTCCTCCTGTCTGGCACAGCCAATCAGCATGCTGACTCGAGGGAGGATAAAACTCAGTGTGGCTTTAGCTGAGAGCCACTAGAGCGAGCCAGGAAAAGCCTGACTGAAGCACGCGGCGCACATACATGTCCTCTCGTTCTCACTTTCCCTTTCTAGCGGCTTCTTTTTTTTCCGTTCGGTGTCAATAACACACACTTTCTGTCAGATACAAAAACACACACATAATGCTTCTACTGTACTATATATACTGAAGTCTGACGTTGATCTTCTGCATGGGTTCAATAGCCTACACAGTGTGCGAATTATACACTGACGATCAGGGGGGTCAACTTTTTTTGGTAAGATTGTATAATACATGCTTCAGTCATTTATGCATTTATTTTTAATTACATATAGTTTATTAATAAAACTTATTTAAGTTTTCTGCGTTTTGAGGGATATTTAGTGTATTCTGAGCTACAGTATTCTCTGACTAGCTATTTCAGATGTCACTTTAGGTCAAACTACAAACGTTATTATGCATCTAATTTGACTTTACTTTCAGGCTAAATGTAGATCCAAACAACTATTTTACAAGAAAACAAAGTCTATCGGTGCTCTAGATCATCCAATTTAAGACTTTTTCCTATAGACTGATTGGCGTGATTGTGCTTTCACAATGGTTTTAGGGGTGGTCAAATGTATCTTCAAATATATTTATATTATCTATTATTTTAATTAATAACATTATTATTTAAAATACAGAGTGAAATATTTCTCAGTATTAAAGGACTGACCCCCCCCCATACATCTTGTTTTGACATCCTTCAGGGATCAAGCGTTAATTAGGGGGGTTAATCCCATCCAAACCCCCCTGTAATTCGCACCCTGCTTTAGCATAGCAATGGGGCAGTTTTTTACAAGTACAGCAGGGACCACAGGGGAAAATTGACCTGATTAGTAGCAATATACAGTTGAAGTCAAAATTATTATTATTATTTTTTTCTTTTTCAAATATTTCCCAAATTATGTTTAACAGAGCAAGGAATTTTTCACAGTATTTTCTATAATATTTTTTTTCTTCTGGATAAAGTTTTATTTGTTTTATTACAGCTAGAACAAAAGCAGTTTTAAATTTTTTTAAAAACCACTTAAAGGTCAATATTATTAAAAATGCACAGATCTATAATGAAAGCATTCGATTGTTTTCCTAATTGTTATGCTCATTTAAGACAAAATGTGTTGTGTTTAAAAGAAAACCCACCAAGATCGACATGTTTAGATGTTGTTGGTATTATTATTATTATATAGAAATAAAAAATATTGAAAATACAGGAGAAATACGGGAAAATACCTTTACCAGATGATAGCATGATAGAATTGTAAAATATGGGAGAATCTCGGGAAAAACGGGAGGGTTGACAGGTATGATTATGTACTGTCATCATGGCAAAGATAAAAGAAATCAGTTTTTAGAAATTAGTCATAAAAAATATACAGGGGGGGCTAATAATTCAAGAGGGCTAATAATTCTGACTTCAACTGCATAAATCTTTTTTTTTTTTAATTCATAAACAACATTCTCTGTCCTCTACCTCTATTCTCACCCACAAACCAAAACAATAAATGCACACAAATAAACAACACAAGACGACGCCAAGACAAGTAACAGATTTGCGATGTATGCAGTTTTAGATGTGGTCAACCAGCGTGATGCACGAACAACCAATAAATCACTACTGCATTACTGTACTTTTCCATTCTAATCAAATCTGAGAGGAAGGCAGAACATTGTTGTCAATTGCTTGATTTTTTTTCTCTGTCAGGATTCATTAGATAGGCACATACTGTAGCAAAGTCATAGTATATACACACCACAGCTCAATAATCAAGAAGGTAATATTTAGAAATTTTAGACACAATATATACATTTTTCCACCACAAAGAAATAATCAAAAACAACACTGAATCTGCATCCAAGCAATGCTGTTTTGTTTTTTATTATTAATAGATTGAATTATTAAATCACATTGCATTTTTCATTCATGAATGTTTTGAATGGATCAGTTGAGCAAATAATTCAAAGAGTCACTCATAAGGACATTTGACTTGTTTCATTTATAAATAAATCAGTGGTTTTTAACAAATTGGTTGAGTGATTTATGACTTGTTCATTTTTGAATGTATAAGTTGGTCTGAACGAATCATTTAAACAAAGATTCACTCAAAAACTCTGTCTGCGTAATTTATTCCTAATCAATGGTTTGAAAGAATCAGTTGAGTGATTCAGTAGTCACTCATTCCTGCATGAATCCGTGTTAATGGACAAATGATTCAAATACTCACTTGGACATTGGCTTGTTTCATTTCTGAATGAATCATCAGTAGTTTTTTTAAAGAACAGATGAGGCCGTTTTATAGCTTACTGATAAACATAGAGATTCAATGATTTTGAGTGATTCAGTAAGTTGTTCAATCCTGAATTGATTCGAACATTGATTCAGTAAGTTGTTCATTCCTGAATTGATTCGAACATTGACTCTGTATGTGTCACTCATGAATGAATCAGTGGTTTTGAAAAAAATCAGTTTAGTGGTTTGAACAACTCATTTGAGTAATTCAAATGCTAAATGGTCTTTTTTATCCATAATAGCAAACTACTCAGACTCGCTAATAAACACAGTCTGCTTGTTTTATTTCCTGAATATTCCTCAGAGGTTTGGAATCAGTTAAGTGATTAAATGGCTTACTCATTCCAGAATAAATCAATGGTTTTAAACAAATCGATTGAGTGATTCAGTGACTCGCTCATTAAAAAAGTGGTTTTGAATGAACTGGTTCATTGTTTCAATGACTCATTAAACAGCAATTTCTCTCAACCTACTAGAGTAACAACAATACAAAAATTTCTTTAATTTAATGTCTTTAATTTACAAAAAAAAGCAGATTGATTCAAACAGTCTAATTGCTGTACCAATCAAACTTAATCACCAGAACTAACTCTTGTACAATAAAAAAAATATATAAAGTTACTACTGAATAATTACTAGTAGCTTCAACTCACACCTAGTTAGCAAACCCGTTTGGAGGCATAGCCTTCCCCAACCATTATCAACAACACCAAACAGGCCAGCCAAGGCGAGTCAGTGATTATAATTTTCCCACAAACACTTATCCAGATTGGAAACAGTTCCAAGCACTTTAAAGTTACTTTCCCTTTCGTAATTAGAGGCTAAATAATTGAAAATGCAAAATGAGCTCCCCAAGTCAAATCAAGCTGAAAGCGAAACACTTTGCAAGCGATCCAAAGCGAGCCCATGGTTCCCCCATCAAACAAAAGTAGCTTGTAAAGCAGCTTAATTGATTTTAATAGAGCGAGTTGTAAATAGAGCAACTTGGAGCTGATAAGAATGAAGTCTGGCTTACCTTGCCGGACGTCCCGAGGCGCTATAGCAATGCCATTCTTGGAGTGCAGCTGTGTGACACAACAGTCATCGGGCGGGGATTGCAACACGCTGGAACTAGGGTCTAAGGAGTGGTTGTGGGGTACGGTGGGCAGTAGGGACACCGGAGGAGCTGTGTTGGGACACACGCATCCCGTTTGGGTGATACTGCAACTTTCCGTTTCCCAGCCCGCGCCAATATGCAAGCATTCCTCAAACCATCGGCAGAGTACTCCACAGGTAAACTGACTGGAATTCTCATTGTTAATAAGCAGAACCTCTACGAGCCGAAAATCCAGAGTTTCTGCTGACAAGGGGGCTTGGCTTCCCTCGGACGTCCCATCTTCGCTGTCTCCGTCTGTGCTTGGATGACTAGTTAGGCACAACTGCACAAAGTTCTTGTCGAACTGCAGGAAGGTGTGGGGTCCTGGGACCATGCAGAGTTCGACGGCTTCAGGGTCTGAGGGGAAGGAGGGCTGGTCTGGGGGGCCACAGGTCTGGTTGGAGAGGTAGTGGTCCAGGGGCAGCACCAGCGGGGAGAAAGCTAAGCAGGCGCCGGCATGGCGATTGAAGCGGAAATAGAGCGAGTACTTGGTGGGGTCAGGGTTCTCCACAGTCCACGAGCATCCGGACGCCAGAGCCGATGGGCTGGGAAAGAGGTCCCTGAGCGAGAAGGAGCCGTATAAGACCCCAGCCACCAGAGAGGAGCAGGGGGCAGCCTGACCCAGCGGCTCCACGGCCCAGGCCAGAGCGAAAAGGGATGACAGCACAGACAGACAGAGATGACCAGCAGTGTTCATCCTATGTCATTTGTCCTGCAGGAGAAAAGAGATATTTAGATGAGTCATACAGTATACTGTAAACAACACTTCAGTGAACTTGTTTTTTTTTATCAATCAGTTCATAGTGTTAGTTAAAATAGTTTTTGTCAAAATATTAAAAGTATGGTTCAACATGCACGCATGTAAACAAGACCAGAAAGTTCTGTGATGCATATCATAATTCAAGATTCTTTTAAACATATATATTTATGAACCTATGAACCAAGAAGCTAAGAGCTTCAGATTGTACAGAGTACAAGATTGAGTAACATATTGACCTATTGACCTCTTCAAAGAACACTCAAAGCAAAAGGCTGGTCTGCAGTGTTGTGGAATAATTGTGCTTGATCAAAGCCTAGTGCAGTTGAAAATGTTGTTGTTATAATATATATATATATATAATTTTTTCAATTAATCAGATAAAGCTTTAACATCTCATTTATTAATTTGTCTGTTCATTAACACATTATTTTATTCATATAAATTAATATTATACATATTTACTTGAAAATATTAAAAAAACTGAAACAAATATTTATAAATTATAATCATTAAAAAGTAAATATAATAAAAATAGATTAGAAAAAAAATTTTATACATATAATTAAAACAGATAAAAATTAATCAAATTAATCAAATGTGGCTGGAAGGGCATCCACCAAAAAAAAAAAAAAAAAAAAAACTGAAAGAAAGTGAGTGAATTAAACAAAATAAAAGAAACATTTCTTTGTAAAATCTTCTCCTTTCATTTAATGAATTTTAAATTCTAACATATGCACAAAATTATATTATTACAAAAAATGCTATAAAATGCTATAAAAAATAAATATATATATATACACTATGAAAAATAAATTCTCATCAAAAAGCCTAAATATGATGACAGTTTGTTTTGTGCAAGACGGTTTGTGTTACTATAAAACAAACGAGCTCTGAAGTGGAGAATACAAGAAGGGCAACACAATTTTATTTGAATATTAGATTCATTAACAGATTTAAATCACTAATCCTCTGTAATCTGTTCCGCGAAGATGCAGTCATAAACAAACAACCAGAAAAAAGAAAAAAAAGGAAGAAAGACAACACAAAATCTGGAGAAACAGAGCGAGAAATGGAGAGCAGCGGTCATGTCACATATCGGGCCATTTAAGCTTTCTGACAGCATTAATGAAGCGGAAAGTTTTCCTGTAAATCAGGATTCGGGCCTGCCAGAGCTGCTTTTTCCAACAGCCCCAATCCCACCATTCACTTTTCATCCAGTCAGTCCGGCCGGCCCTCTGGCATCGGGCCCTTTGTCTTAATTACATGTGGTTAGTGGGTCACATTACTAGCGTACAGTGAGCTGCGGTGGGATGTCCTTCATTTGGAGGCCCTTCAGGGTTTTCCACACACTCCCACCTGGATCAATAGGTGGAAATCTCTGACTTTTCTCCTCTTTCTGCCTCTTTGTCATTCTGTCTCTCTTTTCCTCTCCCACTCCTCGCTCTCACTTGTAAATCATTTCAGGGCTGTGTGTTCTCTCTGTGAAGGTCGCAATCCTATTCACAAAGACACAAAAACGGACACGCATACTTTTCTCCGATGACTGAAATCCCTGACGGATGCGCTGAAAAGACTGATGACTCTTCAGCGAAGGGTTTAGCCTCTCAACTAATCTCTGATACTCTTGTGCGCACACACATTCACTCAAGCACACACACACAGAAGTGCATTCTTTAGTTAACCACATTTACAGTTCTTTGTGTTTTTGTACAATAAGATGTGGTACGTTGTATGATATGATGCTCTTTTTTTTGTGCACTCTATTTTTTAATTAATTAATTAAATACTGTAAAAGTCACATTTATTTGTTGATTTGTATATTTATTAATTATTTGCTTGTTTTTGTACTTCATATAATCACATTAAAAAAAAAAATTAATAATAATAAATTAAATAATAAAATTAAAATCAACATATTAAATAAAAAAATACATAAGTAAAATCAAATAAAAAAAATCTAAATTATAATACCAATAAAAAAATTTAAAAAATAAAAATAAATAAAAATAAATAAAAACTACTTATTTTAACAAAAATTAAAATATAACAAATTTAAATAAATATATCAAGCAAAATAAAATATAAAATAATAATAAAAACAAAATAAAATAAAATAGCATAAAATATAAAATAATAAATAAAATAATAACAAAATAAAGGAAATAAAATAAAAATAAATAAAATAAATATATATAAAGCAATATAAAATAAAATATAAAACATTAATAAAAAATAAATAAAATAAATAAATAGAATAGCAAAGTATAAAATAGTAAATAAATTAATAATACAAAATAAAAAAGAAATAAAATAAATAGAAATAAAATAAACAAAATATATAATTAATTCATTTTCTTTTCGGCTTAGTCCCTTTATTAATCTGGGGTCGCCACAGCGGAATGAACCGCCAACTTATCCAGCATATGTTTTATGCAGTGGATGCCCTTCCAGCTGCAACCCATCACTGGGAAACATCCATACACACTCATTCACACACATACAAAACATATAATAAAAAATAAAATAATATAAAATAATAAATAAAACAATTATAAATAAAATATAAAATATAAAAAATGATTCATGCTTGTTCAGGTTTAAAAATGACAAAATCAATGTCATGTGAAAAAGTAAAAAAATATATATATATATATACCACATAAATTCTTAAATACTTGAACTATAAAACCTTCGTGAATACAAAGAATATACTTCAAACGAACCTGACGTGTGTCTTAAAATAACAAAAAATGAATAAATAAAATCAGAGACCTTTGCCTTTCACTATTTGCTGAGGATGCAGCCTTTCATGCTTATTTCGGGTTCATCTTTAATGGATACAGCATCAAATGTTCAATATAAAAAGAAAAAGCACTTTTGTCAAGTCAGGCATCTGTTGGGATGTTATGAATATTCCTGTGCATCGCGGCTTCACATTAGCTGAGTGTTTGAGGTGTGCTGAAATCAGTCACCAGCGGCGCAGCGGGTTAAATGGAGCTAAGAATTGGCTCTGGAGTGCAGACTTTAGAAAAAGCAGATGAAAACATGAAGGTTTAAAGTGGATACATCTTTCATTCTGGACTCAAGCTTATAATGAGATGCCTGGAATAAAGGCTTTACGTGAAAAAAAAAAAACCCCGCCACAAACAAATTATACTAGCGAAAGTGAAATAAATAAACAGATGAATTGGCACAAAGATGCAAGTCGCACTCCATTTCACAGGTGCTTATCACGTCTCTCCATTCTCAGACTTTCAGAAAATGCTTATCTGATCATGCGTTTGGTTATTTACTTACTGATTTATGTTTAAGGGGTTTAGATGTGGAAAAACAGACTTTTGTGTTCTATTTTTAAACTGCA
>CAIGQV010016734.1:13466839-13495136 GCA_903798115.1 Danio jaintianensis
AGCGGGATGAACTGCCAACTTATCCAGCATATGTTTTACGCAGCGGATGCCCTTCCAGCTGCAACCCATCACTGGGAAACATTCATACACACTCATTCACACACATACACTACGGAGAATTTTAGCTTACCCAATTCACCTATACTGCATGTCTTTGGACTTGTGGGGGAAACCGGAGCACCCGGAGGAAACCCACGCGAACACGGGGAGAACATGCAAACTCCACACAGAAATGCCAACTGACCCAGCCGAGGCTCGAACCAGCAACCTTCTTGCTGTGAGGCGAACGTGCTACCCACTGCGCCACCGCGTCGCCCAATATATATACATATATATATATATTATAATTATGCACATAATTAATTTACTTAAAAGATAAGGGAATGGGTTTACTCCCTTTTTTTAAGTAAAGTCAACAAACCACTTTTTACAATTTTAAGTGAACTGAACATAAAAAAAATATATTAAAAAAAAGTAAGAATTGTGTTTTTTCAGCTTATTTTAAATAAGTAGTTTGGACAAACAGTAAACGTCATTTGTTGAGTGTACACACACACACACTTCTATAATCCCAGTAAAAACGCAAGGGAAAAAGCACTAAAATAGCCCATTTAGCTCATTTTTAACCAGCTGTTTACTACCCTGATGCATTCTTGAATATGAGTATTTTATACAAGCACTGTAAAAAAATGCTGGGTTCCACACAATCGATTTATGTTAAGGCATTTAACCTATTCGTTTTTACAAATTTAAGGGAATCGAACCAAAAATAATAATAATTTGCCCCAACAGCAAACATCATGTTTTTTTTGTTTTTTTTTTTTAATGAAACGGATACTTCCAGTTTGAATCATTTCAAGCCAGTATGCTGATTCGTTAAGTACTCCAGTGAGCATCTGTCAGTAAAAGCATTCCTCAGAAATACAAAGAAATCAAACACTAAAGCGCCTGTGAGAACAGCAGCCTGAAGGAAGGTGGGGAAGGTGGAGAAGGTCAGGAAAACACAGAGTAAGAAGCATGTCTGGAAATAATAGGTTCTGAGATGAAACTGCAACAGTAATGAAAGACGGTGCTGACAAGGGAATCTTTCCCGATGCAGGGCTGGCTTTGATTCTTTCAAATGTACCTTTTCTTTCTTTCTAACACTGCTATCTCAGTATGTTCTATATGTGTGTAGTATGAATGAATTCAGCTGTACTACACCCGCTGTGAACGGCATATGTTGTGTTGCTTCACTGACGCTTAACAAGTCCTTTCCTGTGGCCTCATGGGATAATAAAGTGTCCATCAGTTGCACACTTCAAAATCTCAGCAGAGATTAATTAAATGCTATGATGCTAGATTCTATTAATTAGAACATCCTACGTTTTATTTAAAAGTATAATTCTCGCTATTAACGAACCATTAATTATGACTTTTGCCTCAAACTTCTAATTTGCGGCTTACTGATATTGATTGTGGTAGTGGGTAGATTTAAGGATGTAGAATAGGATCATGCAGAATGTGTGTAAATATTATAAATATATAGAATATAACAAAAAATGTATAAACAACCAATATTTTAATAATAGGCAGGTAATAGGCCACTAGATAATAGTGAAAAACATATAATAACAATAAGAACAACAACAACGACAACATTATTATTATTATTATTATTATTATTATTAAAGTTGTATAGTGTGAAATGAGTCATCAATATTATTTGATGTCATTTTGTGTTATTTTATTTTATGTTTGTTTATATTATGTTATTTAACTTTGTTTATTTTATGTTTATTTAACTTTATGTTTGTTTATCTTATGCTTATTTAATTTATGTTTGTTCATTTTATGTTTATTTAATTTTATGTTTGTTTAATTTTATGTTTGTTTATCTTATGCTTAAAGTTTGTTTAATTTTATGTTTGTTTATTTTATGCTTATTTAATTATATGTTTATTTAATTTAATGTTTGTTCAACTGAATGTTGTTTATTTGATTTAATTTAATTTAGTTTATTTAATTTAATTTGTTTATTAAATTTGTTTTGTTTCTTTTTTTGTTTTAAGTGCTTCAATTATTCAATGCTCAGTACATTATAACTGCAAATGTATGTATATTTCAAAGCCATCTATTGTTTGTTTATAATTAATGAAAAGGGGTAAATGCAGCAATAGCATAAGGAAAAAACATGCTAGTGTTAAACTTTGAAATTTGAGAAGCTGCTGATCTGAAAGACTATGTTTTTAGCTAAAAAAACAAGTAGTAACTCAGGCCTGTTTTAATAAAAATTAATGGGTCCAAATGAACCTGGAATGAGAAAACGGTATACAGATTTCGAATGCATTATGAAAGTCCAGAACGGCTTGCAAAAATAGCATCATTTAGTCATTATGTGATATTACCCTTCCTTGTGGCTGGTTTGAGCACAGTCAATTACTTCAAAGCTACTCTTGACACAAAAGCAAAAGCTGCTGCATCTCAGTGTACTTTTATATTCAGGTCAGGCTCATCAAATCCACATCTCCAAAATACAAAAAACATACATCCTTACAAACATTTACACAATTGTTCAGCTGAACTACTCATATGTTATGTGTGTTTATGTCATATATTAGATGAGAATGGCACCTTGACATTTGCAGATCCATCTCTATAGGAAACTCAAGATCTGAGCATTTGATTGATGGATTCATGGATTCTCGGCCAACCTTGAGGTTGTGTAGGAACTAAGGAGCAGAGCCAGAATATTTGGGGTGGTATCAAAGGCCCAGTGGTGGGTCTTAAACAAGCTAATGTAATGCAATAATGAACCTTTAGATGCAGGAGAGCAGACTGGATATGCAGAAATAGTAAGGTCAGGTTAAGGCTACATATGTTGCCTTTGAATGTGCCGTCCACAGGTCTGAGAAATACTCCATATGAGCTTTGAAGGACAAAATATGTACTTGAGGATATGGACTTGGGAGGGAGGGAGAGAAAATACCAGATGTTACAGTATTTATTTCTCCATCAGGAAAAGAAAGATACATGTTGGATTACTTTTCTTAAGCAAAATGACTTAATTAGGTACATATTAGGTACAACATGGTTAAAAAGACTCAGGTTTATTTTTAATATAACTGCTTAATTTTGTTAAAAGGAACCTATCGTGCAAAATCAACCATAGGAAGCTGTTTGTACAGACGTGTGTGGTTTAGTGTGTAAACAGCCATATTATAGTGGCATAAACACAACAAGTTCTTTTTAAATATTCTAATGTTAATTCAGGATACAAATCCCAGCACTTTTGAGACCGACCAAACTGTGACGTAGCAGTGCGGTTTTCCCCGCCCACCGATAGTGATTGACATGCGCATATTAACATGTCTCAGTAATAATGTGTATTATCATGTCCACAAGACAGGGATATCTGTTGCACATCAAAGAATGGGTTTTACAAGATTAAACCTTTTTTTTTTAAACAGCGCATGTTTCTAATAAAGAAAAGACAGTAAAATAGCTGTGTATTAAACAAATGATAACTATAAACAAGGGCGCTTCAATCACACGACAACAGGTCCTGGTTTACGGACGTTAAATCAGGTTTATTTGTACAGTAGTATAATGGATCTCTATACAGCAGTGTATATTTACTTGTATCCTGTCACATTTGCCAAGTGTAGATGTGCGAAAACAGTGCAAAGTTACATGTGTGTGTACAGCAAACTTTGTTACAGCATCTATGTGTTGCTGATTTATCTTTGCAGAAAGGCTTGAATAAACTTCATGACAAATGCATCAAATAGCCATTGGAAAACTTCCTAGTTCAGTCTTACTATGGTATTTATGACTCAGAAACTGGATTTCTGCTTCATCTGTTTCTGGGTCGCTGTCTGTCTCTGTTATTGTGCTGTGTTTATCTGACATGATGCAGGAGAAGAAACATCCACGTTGGAACGGTGGGTGGGGAGAACCAACTCATTTGCATTTAAAGGCACAGGCTACAAAAACAGCTACAATTTCCTCCAAAATTGACATTTTCAAAAGGGTATAATAAATTACCTGATGGTATTTTGAGCTGAAACTTCACAGGTACATTCTGGAGACAACAAACGCTTATTTTACATCTGGTAAAAGGGGTAAAAGTGGCAAACCTGTTGACCACGATCATACATTCACAATGGAATGAACCATTATAGGGGTGGTCAAATGTATATTTACATGATCTATTATTCTTTTATTAATATTATTGCTATTTAAGATACAGATAAGTGCACATGATGTTCCACGTACCCCTCAACATCTTGTTTCGACGTCCTTTTTTTCTCTTCAGAAACATGACTTGATTAGCCATATAAAGGACCAGATAGTTCAAATGGTTCTGGTTCCTTTGTAATATTACTGCTAATGATCGGTTGTTCTAGTTGGACTCCAAAACCCTAAATGTGAAGATTTCACATACTAAGCTATTGCTTCATCAATAAGTTCTGCAGTCGAATGCATAATTAACAGCTAACTATTCTACATTCTCTCTACAGTAAATCAATGGAATGCAGTATTCGCACTCCTACTCTCATCGACAGGAGTATTTTATAATTCACAAGTAGATGCGTTTAAGTTAAACTGCATCGAAGAGATTGATTTTTTTATTTTTATTTCAATGTTCAGTCCATGCATTGGGAATCAGTCCTATTAGGAGTCCATAAAGAGCTTTCACACCAGGTAATTATAGGAACTAGGCTGGTCCCCAGAAAACAAAACATCTCATTGGGCTGTTTTCTTTCATTCCATCACTAGAGGAACTCTGAAATCATATATATGCTGGCCGACAGCGACACAAAGCATGACATTCAACAAAATCAACAACTGGGGGATGGAGGATGCCATTACCAAACCCATGTTTTCATTGTGTAGTGGGTTTTGTGATATCAGGGATGGAATGTAGACATATAAGTTATAGGTTTGAAAGAGCAAGACAGAGAACTAAGGGACTAAATCACCCACAACAACTTGTAGTGCTACATATAATCGAAGCTGAGAAAAGAACACAACGCTGCAGACAAAGGTCACAGGTAAATGCCACTCACAACACATTCCATATGTGTATGTCTTGTAATGCTTTACAAAACACTCTGCTGGTATATTGTATGGCATTGCATTCACTCAGTTGATGACACTTACATCTCTGGAAGATCCTACTGTGCTGACTTACACTCAAGTAGGAGCTAATTTAGTTCCCCCCAGAATAAGTTCCTATAACTAAAACAATTCACAGTTCCTATAACTAAACCATAAAAAATAATCCAATGTGAAAGCCTGTATAATTAGGGACTAAACACCACAGGTGTTGTAGACCCTATTATAGTGTATCTGTTGGTTTTACCACCCCAATGTTATTAAAGTCAGGGGCAGCCTTGTAACCCATATATAGGGAAATTATGAAATTTGGCTCATTTAAAGTAAGGGTTCTGAAAAGTACATCACATTAGGAGGAACTTCAGTGTCACATCCAGAACAAAAATGAACTTTTAAAATGATTGTAGCTTTTAAACCATTAGTTAAAGAAAAACACATTTTATTTAATCTAATTACACTTACTGATCACATTTAATAGTTTACATTAACACTCAATCCATTGTAGTATTGGCCTTTTTTAAAGTACTTTATTGCTTTTTTGATTGGATTTATAGATTTTTTTTTGTATGTATCAGCACAAAAAAACAAAAACAACACAAAAAAACTAGAATAATCAATATTAACATGTCCTTGAGTTACCATATAACTTCCCAGCAGGCCAAGGACGTCAACATGACATCAGATTGACATTGTACCCCATTGCCGTGGACACGTTGCATTTTGTTTGGAAATGAAAATCGGGTTGACTTCAGAACCCAACGTCAGGTCAACGTCAAGGTCCAATGTCCAAACTAAAATCCACCAAATATTAACGTCTAATAATGTTAAAGCTTTACATTGTGTGGATGTTACCACTATGACGTCTATCAGACGTTGGATTTTGGTTGCCGTACCTGACGAATAAATGTTAGTATTTGGCGTCAATACGATGTTGGCTCGATATTGGATTTTGGTCACTTTCCAACACAACTTAAAATCAACCAAATATCAACGTCATTTGATGTCATTAATGGATGTCAAAATAACGTTGTCCTTAGACGCTGGCTAGACATTGAATTTTGGTCACCCGACATCACGACCTAAATCTAATCTAATAATAATGTCTTATGACGTTATGTGCCTGCTGGATTACAACAACGTGCCTAGAATTCAAGAAACAATAATGTTTCTAATTTGAAAACATTTTGTGTATTGTGTATTGTTTATAACAATATGTTCATTGGTTTATGTAGATTCTGACAATACCTTGTGTCATTTTGTATCACTTTGCCATTCTACCATATTGAAGTAAAGTTTTTTAACATTCAGTGCTTTATCCCAATGTCACTGCTTGGAGCAATGTTTAGTATAGATTTCTGAGCACAAAGTCTATATCAAGATTTTGTATAATGCCTTTCAGGTTTACTCATCACTAACCATTATGTTTTAAACCAAAACCATTTGTAGAAATCAGTAAAAACGGAGCCTTTGGCCAGAATAAGCAGACCAGAGTTTAATGTCAATAATCGCAACATGGCTCTGTGAAATTAAACGCCTTGCAAATTAGTGTAAAGTTTTGTGAATCAGCTTTCCAGTTCACAGTAGGCCATACCACAGACTGACCCCAACATGTTCAAATTATTAGACTCTGAGAATAAACCAGTAGCTACAATATCCATACTTATCCAGCAGCACTTATTCCCTCGGCCAGAGAAATCAAAACTAATACACTCAGTCTAAATGTGTCAAGGAGTTTAAGATTAAAGGTCAAAAACATCAGCTAAGGCTTCTGTCTTCACCTCACGAACAGTTTTGGGTCATTGTCGACCTGCTGGCCTAGTAAAACCCTGACCCATTTCTGCAGCCCTAAGCATAAAAGCCATGGGCTCTGAGACACGGTGCAGAAAAACTGAATGTTCTGCTTCACTAACCAGGACACCTAGAGAGAGACCTGACCCTCGTCTCTGTTTCTGATTCATCAGGTTCTATCTACTCACCTCGGGGATGGGATTAGGAATGAGAGATACCAACTTTCTCTCAGGCCACGACGCCTCAAAAGTCCAATGTAGTAGATAGCTCTGGGTTTTCAGGGTTTATACATTGCACTTTTTTCACTCATCAATTGTCTAAAGGCAGCAGCATCTCATCTCCAAGACAGTGAGAATACGATAATAGAAATGAACTTGTTTTATTGAAAATGTAGCAATGATCTAAATATTAATCATTGTAAAGAATAGCATCAGTCATACTTACCATTATTTGCTACTATTATTATTAGTATTTCAAAAAATGAACTACAAACACTCATATAAACCGACTTAGTTTTTTTTTAACTGTCCGAGAAAATATATTTATTTTAAATACATTGACATATGAGAAAAAAATAAAATAAAATAAAAATATATATATATACACACACACACACACACACACACACACAAACACGTTTGCTTACTCTTATTAGATTTACTAATCATCCATGTGGTATATATATATTATAAATACATTTATTATGCAAAAAATGTTGACAAATATGTAAAAAATAAAATAAAATTATTAATAAATAAAAATAATGATTAATATTATATAATATATAAAATAAGAGTTTTAATATACATACACATTGAAAAATGAGCCTGGATACCCTCAAACATGACTACTCTTGCTTAAAAATAAAAATGCAATCAAAATGTGTCTGAATACCCTCAAACATGACTTGCTTAATTTTCTACTAATACGTCTAAAGTGCACTCGATACTTCCGAAAATCCCCACCCCCTGTTGTGACACTCGGATAAGCCCTTGTCACCCTTAAATCCTAGACAGAGCCGTGTTTCTGCACCATCTCCGTCTGCTGCAGACCCACTAGAGAGAAGCTCAGTCGGCTCCTCTCTCGTCAACAAGGTCATGCAGACCACATGCTGGAAGATTCAATTACATTTTCTGTGGAGTGGATGCAACGCTGTGGCTATTTCGCCCAGACCCTTGCAGAGCATCCCGCCATCAGGGGCGGACAAACATCGAACCTTTCTTTCATTGACATGCTTACACTGCCCATTAGACCTGCCCTGCTTTAGCTATTGATTTATTCATCCACACTGCAGGGGGCTAATAAGCAGCAAAAGCAGAAAGAACAGGGTTTAATTTTCCAGGGACAAAGGAGATATTGAGGCAATTACAACGGAAGGAAAGACGAGGTTTGCATTAAGGCAAGGCACTGCAGGCAAAAACAGTTTTTCTTTTTCTTTTTTGTTGTTGTTTTTCTTTTCTTTACAGGTACCTCTCAATTTTGAGTTTTGGGGGGGGGTTGCCTTAAATATTTTTTATTTTTTTTATTTTTTTAGTCTGAACTGAAAACAAAAAGATCTTAAATACATTTTAAGTGTTTTGTTGCACTTTATGAATTTCCGTCTCTAGATTTTAATTACAGTTCATATTTTTAAAAGCCTTTTTTTTTTCATAATTACTTTTTTCCCCTCCAGTACTGAGTCATTAATCTCTATTCATATCTGTATTCTGAACATTTGTATAGAGAGATATGTGTCACAATCACCAGCGATCCAGGCTTGTAGATCGCTGGGAATAATTCACTTTCACTCGGACTACAATCCCGTTACCATATGGACTACAGATCCCGTCATGCACCTCACACACACCTGTTCCGGTTTTCCTTTATTTACATAGCACGCACACACACTTCTGGGCTGAGTGTTGTTGTTTGGTTATCTGGTAGCATTACAAAGCGTAAACCATGTCTAGTCTTTCCGGGTCTCAATCCTTGCCTTGTTTTCTCCATTACTGATTCTTTACCGCCTAGCCTGACCATTTGCCTGTTTTAGACTACGATTTTGGATTATCTTTGTGCTTCTGTTTTGCTCCTGTTTTGAACATTGCCTGCCTGACTATTCTTTGTTAATAAAACTGCACGTGGATCCCCAACTCCGTTGTCCAGCATCCGTTAGTTACAATATGCTCTTACCTAATGTGGGTGGTTACATACAAGATTTTAAATGTACAAAAAGGTTTTTTTTTTACTTTGGTTATTTACTTACTATGGAATTAAGGAGATATTTTCAAAATCCCTTCTGCAAAAAATGTTGACTAATATGCAAAAAATAAAATATAATAAAAAAAATAAAACACAAATTAGACCATTTAAATAATAATAAAAACATTAAGGATGGCTGCAAAATGCACCGATATTTGAAGTTATTTGTGTTAAAGTAAAAGTTAAAGGTAATTAAAGCAAGTTTCTATAGGAATAAAGTAAAGTTAAATAAAAAATAGATAGTTTGTGCTAGTAACATATGCAAAATAATGAATATGTATTTAAATAATGCTTCATTTGCATATAAAAAAAAATTGGGGGAAAAATGTAAGATCAAAAATGTTTGCAAATCTTCATGTAATCATTCAGCTGGTAAAAGATTGTAATAACTAGTTTGTTTGTTTTTTTTTTTAACTCCATTAACCTACTGTGTTTTGCCTTATGCTTTGAAGGTCACCAATTGCTGTCTAAATGACGTGAGAGGAAAAGGTGACACTTCAATGCAATTATCATCTAAATGTTACATCACGCAAAAATGGCTTAAAATGGCAGCTGTGTGATGCATTATCTTGTGGCGGCGGGTGACACTTTTCGATATGGATATCCACGGTGCGCTGAATTGATTGAGACTGGCTGATAAGCGATCGATGGTCTGCGAGCCGGCAGGAAGTGTGATAAATGTGAGGAGGTCGGCAATCGGCATAAGCGTCCTGTGATTTCGCTTATGGATGGATGCAGATAAACATTAATGGACAATAACTGATATCTCACACACGTCAAATTATAATACCCCTTAAAAATTCCTAATGCATGTTTCTGATCTTATCTGGAATGATTAGTGTTTGTTTCCGCTTCGTATGCTTTTCTAATGTTAGGGTTACACACTCTCTACATTTCTACACTAAGGAATTCAAAGTATAAACAAGTATATACACACACATACAGGGATTGTACAATGAAACTGAAATGCCCGGTTTTAGACCACAATAATTCAATAGGGTCTGCTTTTGCGGCCAATACATCATCAGTTCATCTTGGGAATGACAGATACAAGTCCTGCATAGTGGCCAGAGAGATTTTGAGCCATTCTTCTTGCAGAATAGTGGCCAGGTCACTGCGTGATGCTGGTGGAGGACAGGGTTTCCTGACTCGCTCCTCCAAAACAGCCCAAAGTGGCTCAATAATATTTAGATTGGGTGACTATGCAGGCCATGGGAGATGTTCAACTTTAAATGTTCATCAAACCACTCTGTCACCAGTCTTGCTGTGTGTTTTGGTGGATTATACTCCTGATACACAGCACTGGCTTCAGGATACAATGTTTGAACTATTGGGTGCACATGGCCCTCCAAAATGGTTCAGTAGTCCTTCAAAAGTGATGCACACATCTAGCACAAGTATAAGGGCTAGGGAATGCCAAGATATTGCAGCCCAAACCATCACTGATCCACCCCTATGCTTCACTCTGGGTATGCAACAGTCTGGGTGTTATGCTTTTTTGGGGCTTCTCCACACCGTAACTCTCCTGGATGTGGGAAAGACAGTTAAGGCGAACTTGGAGAACAATACATGCTTCACATTCTCTACAGCTCAAGATGTTTGCCCAAACATATGTAAAACCATCAAAGCAACACAGGCAAGTAAAAAAAAACATCAAAGGATCAAATCCAAATACTGTCCTACTTTTTTCTCTTCAAATATCTTTTCACTCGGATAAGAGTTATATTTCAGAACTAAAACATTCACACTGACAATGTTTTTTTTTTTCCCTCAATGCAACACTGCCTGCTCGAGAAAACTAAGACATCTCAAGCAAAGGTTTACAAAAAAGCAAACAAACTTTCCAGACAGCATTTACAGTAGCAAGTGAGGAAAAGGCAAAGTTTAAAAATAAATAAATACGCTTCAAATAAAGGAGCAAGGGGAGAAAATCTGAAAATTAGACAGGATAGCAGCAGTAACCATGGCAACATCATCGGGAGTTTTATTTCGACTGAGTTTGAGGGCTTTTGAGGGTTTTCTGCAGTTGTTTTTGTCCTTCTCTGGAGACCCGTAAAGAGCATTCCTGAACACAGAACAAATGTGCAACACAGAGCCACAGCTACCATTGCCAAAGAGAAGCTATCCACAGATGAACGACTTTATAAAGGATTCATGTGACCAATAAAAAACGGCTGCGGAGAAACATGACACTGACATGAGCAGAATCGCCAGCTACACCAGCATGAGCCATATTACACGTGTTGCCATTTAATGCGTTTTGATTCTGTGGATGCAGCAATTGTGCCAGATTTTGTCCGGTTTCTCTTCAGTGGTTTGTCCCATTTAGATGCTTCTTTGAATTTGCTGCCTTGTGAATTTACATGAAGAATAATTGATACAAAGATTGATAATATATACTGTAGTGATGCACAATACTATATATTGGTGCCAATAATAAGTCTCAGAAAATAAATGTTGGTTTTTTATAACGTTATCATAGACCCTATAAGAAAGTAAATTATTGCATGATATCACAGGGTAGTTGGGCATGTTGGCAGTGTGGAAGTTTTTATTATGTTTATTTTATTTAATTTTATTGGAACTGCTATTTATAAAATCAATTCTCCACTGCGTTAGTGTTTTAATATGTAAACAGGATCAGGCTCAGGAAAATTATCTATATGGGTATTTATCGATCTTACATGTAGATTATAAAGCGCAATCGTTTATCAGTATTGGCCAAGATTTTCATGCAGCTCTTATAATATTACAATGATATAATGAAAATAATAATTTAATAATTTCAAAAATCATAATAAACACTCAAAGTCTTTAGTATGTGCACCTTGCTAGTACCTATCCCAGAAGGAAACAAAACTAAACCTCTTAGCCAGCATCAGGACGTGGATGCACTGGGGCACTGTTTTTGCACATTTCCGTGTTTATGAATAGATTACATCAAAAAGAACACGACGCAGGTAGCAAAGAATTCTGGCCCAGATTTGGCATAAATCTAGCACAGCAGGCATTCATTCAGCACTGGCATACAGCATGTGGGCCAAACATGGCCCTGGTTTGACAGAGGTGGCACTATCTTTAAGGTGGCACACAATGCTTGTAGTATTTGGCCCAGATGTAATATTTGGCCCACATGTTAATAATTGATATGGGGGCCATGTAAGTTTGGCCTATCTTGACCTACATTTAAAATACATTTTTATTCATTTTTTCAAATAAAGAAAAAAAAATTCTACCAATCAGGTCGCTTTGAGAAAAAGCACGCCCATGGCACACCTAAAGTGCAATGATTCATGGGTTTATCAATTTTACTGCAGTCGTGACACACCAACATATCTGGCCCAGTTCAGGCTCAGTTATGGGTTATTAACTTGGCCCAGGTATGGTCCATGTTTGGCCCTTGTCTGGAAGCCAGACTTGGTCCAGTCATGTGCCGTAATTCACTACAGCATGTGGGCCAAGCAAAAGCTGATTGTGTGGGCCAGAGCTGGGCTAGAGATATTTTGATATGTGGGGAGTAATCTTGACAAACTATACATCAACATAAAGCTATACATAAATATACATAAAGCTACAAACCTCAAGCAGCCATTGTAGTAAGTTGTTTTTCAATGGGAAGCTTATAAAGAATGTATTTGCTAAATGTGTGCTAGCTGTTCATTAGGTACGCTTATTAGATATGGAGTAAATATCATCGTAATAACAAGACACACACGCATTCATTGCTGTACATTCATTATTTTGAAAGGTAAAAGTCATCAGAACAACATCCTACCGAACACATTTAGTCCACTGACACAATAGCGCTGAAAATGGTTATTCATTTGTTTACATCACCGTTTCTTCCGGAGACCTGTTGTTTACATTGTTTACTATGTTACATAAGTGCGAAAACGGCGTCTTTGTAGTAAAAAGCGAGACGATGTCATAGCTTACAATGTTACAAATAAAATGAGACCACAAACTGAATAAAAAGTCAAAATTACTGTTACTAAAATCTAAACAAAGCAGTCGAGTGTTTTGACGTTCTGCATATGCATATCTGTGAGCCACTTTTTGCCAGTAACTTGCTTTCTAGTTTGACTTTCAAAAAATTGTGACGTTTATTCATCTATTGGACACGTTGTTCAGTCACTGGTTCAGTGGGCTGTCAATCATTATGTGACGCACACCCACCTGCCCTGCATACAGTAGCTTATGCTAACAGTTCAAGCTAACGACAGAGCGGCTAATTTGCAAAAAGGAAACAAAGAAAATGGATTGTCAAACGTTTTACTCTGCTGAAGGGGGTTTGAGAGAAAATTATTGTCAGAAAAGTGGCTAATTCAATATGATTTTTTAAAATAGTAGACATATCCACTGCTAAACCCAACCCTCATTGGCAGTGCTTAGTTTGTAATTGAATAACATACAAAACAAAATTAGCAGATAAAAGGAGCTGAGACTGACACCAACCACACACTTTCAGTTTTCATTACATCACTAATTGGTGATAGCACATTTAAGGCTGGGATTACACCAACCGTACAATTAAGTAGCTTACTCGCATGAGTAAGTTGCATACAAAGTCAATGCAAACATGAATATAAGCGAATTATCGCCGCGTGCTGGAAATATTTGTGCATTTCAATATTTCCTCTTTTTATAGATGGTTGTGTATGAAAATCCTGGCAGATCAGCAGTTTCTTGAAATATTCAGACCAGCCTGTCAAGCACCAACAACCATTCCACATTCAAAGTCACTCAAATCATTTTTTTTTCTCCATCCTGATGTTCAGTTTCTACTTCAACAGGTCTTCTTGACCATGTCTGCATGCCAAATTGCATTGAGCTGCTGCCATGTGATTGGCTGATTAGATATTTGTGATATTGACAGTTGGACTGGTGTACCTAATAAAATGGCCAGTGTCTATTCATAAACGGTTACATCAACAATGCCGTAAGCTGAAATACACATTCCCTCAGAATAAGTGGCCTTGACTTTGTGTCTGTTTGTGCTAAAGGAGCCTTTCCTTGCCTTTGGGGCATCGTGATAAATTTATAAGCTTTGAGAGTGATGTTTATTTAGGGAAGGGGAGAACAAACCAGTGACATGTTGTGTGTGATTTCTCTGCAAGACAGCAGGAGTTCAAACAGCAGTCACAGCATGAAGACAGAAGCCCTCGCCAATCCTCAACCCTGCCATCATTTATTGATGCGTGGTGCCCTGTTTGTGCAGCAGGACACCGGAAAGGTACGAACAAGACTTTCTTTTTTATTCAGGAACTCTGAGAGCCAATGGAACAACAGTATTGCTTATAGACAAGCAACAGGAGGCATTAAAGTATGTGTTTAATGTAATATTTAAATAATTAAATATATTTATTATTTAATTTACATTGCAGGGATAAAAAGTATTGGTTTTATAAAAGTATATACTTTTTAAAGTATTGGTTTTTAGACAAAACAAATAACATAATAATAATAATAGTCATTATAATTATTATATCATACTATATATAGTATAATATATAATATAATATATTTACAAGCAATGACATGAAAAAGAAAGTAATATAGAAAATATATATTGAAAAAAATAAATATATAGATGTGTATTTATTGACTTTTTAATACATTGCCAATTTTTGGCCATACTGGATTAAATTTGTTAAATTATTTAGATGCTAATAATATAATTTTCAGATTTATTTTCGAACACCATAATCATTCATATTTATAATACCATGGCATTTTATATTTGACACTTCCGTTAGTTGTCAAGGCAACAGTTTATGACAAATAGTCTTGTATAAGTGCAAACCAGCTTCATATAACAAACCTTCAAAAGACACAATTCACATAAAAGACTAATTTAAAAAAATAGATCATTCTAAAAGCAAGATCTACATTAGAAGATGCTGTAAAACAGAGGACATCTGCACATCATGTTGATGCAGTGAGCTGTTGCTTGGCAACCGTAAACATCCAGACTCCACTTTAGATCACAACACTTAAAAAACAGCACTTCGTCCTCAACAAGCCTGTATTTCTGTATTTCTATATTACCTCATTATTCTCTTCATATATAGCATAAAATCACAACAATATCTACCACAGCAAAATGCATCAACGATTTTTTAAGAATATCACTGTGCACTTCAGCTTCTCATCAAATCGTCTGAGCAGGAAAGAGTTAAGCTTAATATTCAATATGTGTGAATTCTGTGGTCATGAAAAAAAAATTATTAAAACATCTTTTTTTTTCTCATTGTATTTACTCCAGAATATTTCGGAAGGATCTGGAACTGTTTATTAACAACAACAACAAATAAAATGACTAAGATGGAAATTTGCTTATTTGATGTATTGTTTTATTCTGATAATGAGAACTTGAATTGTAAACAACAACAACATATTTTTGATTTAAGTTAAAGTAAATTAAAATTAAGAAAAAGTGGGCTCAATGTAAACCAAACTTTTCCCATTGTATAAATGACTTCAAATTATATTTGTTGGCCCATTTGTAACCTTTCATTTGGCCCACCATCCCATCTGACATTAACTTTTGTTTTTGCTAGTTTGTTTATGCTGAGCTACAAAAAAGCTAACTGAATTAAATGTTTCAATTAAATGTTGTAAATTAATCAGATTTTTAAAATGTAAATACTGTCACTCGACGGATAGAGGACTATGCAGAAGACATCGGAGAGCAAATCAAGGCAAAAACTAATGTAACTCCATTCTGTTATAAATGAGATTGTTTTTGTTTTTACTGTAATAAGTTCATTATAGAATGTAAAAATATATATATATATGGTATTAGTTAATATAAAGCAATCTTTTCTAGTTATCTTTAAATATTATTGAATAAATTAGGAAATTACCCATGGCAACTATATTTACCTTCGACCCACTAGCCTCAATCAAGTTTGGTTTTTGGCCCTTCATAAGAAAAAGTTTGGGTAGCCCTGTTTTAGAACAATGATAAAACAAAAAAGCACTGAAAACATGTAATGCTCTGAAGCATGTAAATGTCTATTTTTTTATATTTTCTCCATCAGAAAACTATTTTAATATGTAATACCTCTTGTAGCATTGAATTAATTAAGTGGGAAAAAAAAGAATCGTCTGACCAATCAAATGGTCTCTAGTTTTTCAATCGCCCCGCCCCCTGCAATTTTGTACAACAGAAAAAACAAAAACACTCAAACATGTTTGGAACAGGTCAAGGGTGAGTAAATGATGACAGAATTTTCTCTTTTTGGCTGAACTATTCCTTTAAAGTTTGCACGTTCTCCGTGTTCGCGTGGGTTTCCTCCGGGTGCTCAGGTTTCCCCCACAGTCCAAAGACATGCGCTATAGGTGAATTGGATGAACTAAATTGGCCGTAGCGTATGAGTGTGTGTGAATGAGTGTGTATGGGTGTTTCCCAGTACTGGGTTGCGGCTTAAAGGGCATCCGCTGCTTAAAACATATGCCAGAATAGTTGGTGGTTCATTCCGCTGTGGTGACCTCTGAAATAGAGACTAAGCCGAAGGAAAATGAATGAATGAATGAATGATTGGCCGAGCTGTGATTTAACAAAATGCTATTTGCTCATTTAAAATGGGGAGGAGCTATTTAATATGCCCTGCCCTGTACTTCAGGCTTCAGTTCAAATGATAACAGACATCAAACAAAAGCTGAGCATTTCAGGACACTTTAGGTCAGGAATATAAACTGGCACACACACAAAAAGAAGCAGACTCCTACAGAATAGATCTGGCGCATCAAAAACTGAAATAGATGGTGAAGCAGGTCGTTTGAGATGCTGTGATCTGTGAAGCCGTTCTCTCTGGTGTCGTCTTTGCTCTTATCATCCAGACTCTGGCCAACACCGCAATTAACCAGTGACACCTGCAACGTGTCTCGCTCCTATCAAAAAGCTCGATTCAGACCGCATTACTCTCCGAATCCCAGGTGAGTTAAAAAATTTAACACAAGGCTTTCATGTACTCAATTCGAACAGGATTGGGATCTCTGTAGTTATTATTAAACCAGGGCGTACATGTTGCGTACATGATGAAACCCATTGAAATCATACTGAAGTTGAGGATCATGATTGATCCTTCTACAAGACAGTCACTTTAAGAATTTTCTGTTATTAGATTTTATAGAGTTTTTAAAAAAGTTAAGATGATTGCTTAATATAGCCTAAATAAAGACATGCATAATAGAGCAAAGCTAGTTGTGAAAAAAAATAATGATAAATTGACTACTTTAAGTTTTGTGGGATAAAATGTATATAAAATGACAGAAAAAAAAAAAAAAGAAAACATAACTTTTGGAAATGTGATCAAATATTCCAATATTTGCCTTGTTTTTTAAGTTATTCATAACATGCTGCTCCTTCTTTAGGCATGTCTAAGAAACACATTTATTTGAGCTTCTAAGTAATGTTTTCCAGATTGTAAAATTAACAAATAAAAATGTGAATAAAAATAGACAAAAAAGTTACAAAAAATTCTTATATTGTAAAAAAATATATTTCAATTAATAGTATAGTAAAAATAAATAGTAATTATAAAAATCTTGAATTAAGCATGTCTGCAAAATACATATATTTCAACTTCAAAGTAAAGCAGTCCAGTTTTAAGTCCAGTAATTTAGGAGTAAAAAATTAAAAATGGAATAAAAATTATTAAATAATAAAAAAATAAAAAGACATTTATTTTTTTATTTAAATGGTAATAATGAAAATCATTAATTAAAAATGTCTGCAAAATACAAACGTTTGAACTTCAAAGTAGTCCAGATTGTAAAAAATAGACATATTAGATAATAATAATAATAATAATATTAATAAATAAAGCATTTATGCAAAGTACACATATACAGTATTTGAACTTAAAGTAGTCCAGTTTGTATAGAAATAAAATAAAATAAAAAATATTATAAAATGACTATATCATATATTATAAAATATTAGATAATTAAAATCATAATAATAAAAAACATGATTTAAGCATGTCTGCAAAATACATATATATTTGAACTTACAAAGTAAAGTAGTCCAGTTCTTATAGGAATCAAATTAAAAATACAATAAAATAGTTATCTTTTATATATAGTATATCCTACAAATTTAGTGGGCCACTTTGAAACCAATGAGATGGAAACCATTGGTGAGACTCTTCCTCCATCTGTCTCCATCTGCGGTAGGTCATACCTGTGCGTCCGACCCCACATGAACCTTGTGTCAGTGCCCGCGTGCCAACCCCAAACCCCATGCCCTCCAACCTTTTTTCACACTGGGGCGAGAGCTGAAATGTCACCATCTGTTAGCTGCAAACGTGCACTGAGACAAAGTTCCCTCTTAGCAGAGGCCTAATGGAGCAGCTGGAAAGCGAATAATAAAAAAAAAAAAAGCTCCATCTCCCCTCAGCAAAGGGTGAATATTTATTAGCATGAGTCTCTGCGTTTGTTAGCAGGCCTGTTCGACATGAGCTCTGCAGCGATGGGTTTTTCTTTAAATGCTCAACAGTGGCCTTAACTTCAGCTCTCCAATGACCCAATTAATTTCAGCTATTCACCAGCAATCATCTGATGCTTTTTACAAGACCTGCAACACGTTCTTGTTGCACACTGAATACGTTTACATGCACGCCAATACACTGATCACAGTTATTCACACAATCAAGTTATTCAGATAACCCATGGAGCCTTTTCACAAGACGGTGATGACGTGTTTAACAGTCATCAGTATCTTAATTGTGAACAAAAACTAATAATAATAAAATAAATAGTGCTAATGAAAATTATGACTTAAGCATATCTGCAAAATGCGCATGTATTTATACTTTGAAGTAAAGTGGTCCAGGTCGTAAAAATAAAATAAAAATAAAATAAAATAAAAAATAAAATAAACAGTAAAATAAGCAGTAAATATAATATGATGATAATATTAATAATTCATTCATTCATTTTCTTTTCGGCTTAGTCCCTTTATTAATCTGGGGTCGCCACAGCGGAATGAACTGCCAACTTATCCAGCACATGTTTTTACGCAGCGGATGCCCTTCCAGATGCAACCCATCACTGGTAAACACCCATACACTCCCATTCACACACATACACTATGGACAATTTAGCTTACCCAATTCACCTGTCCGCATGTCTTTGGGGGAAACCGGAGCACCTGGAGGAAACCCACGCGAACATGAGGAGAACATGCAAACTCCACACCAAAATGCCAACTGACCCAGCCGAGGCTCGAACCAGCGACCTTCTTGCTGTGAGGCGACAGCGCTACCCACTGCGCCACCACGCCACCAATATTAATAATAATAATAATAATAATAATAATAATGGCGACGCGGTGGCGCAGTGGGTAGCACGTTCACCTCACAGCAAGAAGGTCGCTGGTTCGAGCCTCGGCCGGGTCAGTTGGCATTTCTGTGTGGAGTTTGCATGTTCTCCCCGTGTTCGCGTGGGTTTCCTCCGGGTGCTCCGGTTTCCCCCACAAGTCCAAAGACATGCGGTATAGGTGAATTGGGTAAGCTAAAATTGTCCGTAGTGTATGTGTGTGAATGAGTGTGTATGAATGTTTCCCAGTGATGGGTTGCAGCTGGAAGGGCATCCGCTGCGTAAAACATATGCTGGATAAGTTGGCGGTTCATCCCGCTGTGGCGACCCCAGATTAATAAAGGGACTAAGCCGAAAAGAAAATGAATGAATGAATGAATGAATAATAATAATAATAATAATAATATAAATCATGGATTAAGCATGTCTGCAACACATTTATTTGAACTCACAAAAAAAATTAGTTCAGTTTGTATAGGAATAAAATTTTACAAAATTTAAAAAATAAAATAAAATTATAAAAAAAAAATAAAAAAATAAAAAAAATAATAAATAACTAAACTAAACAAAAAAAAATATTAAAAAAATAAAAAACAATTAAATTTAATTAAATTTAAATTTAATAAAAAATAAATTAAATAATAAAATAAAATAAAATTATTGATAATAATACAAATCATGAATTAAGCATGTCTGCAAAATACACATTTATTTGAACTTACAAAGTAAATTAGTCCAGTTTGTATAGGAATAAAATACAATAAAATAAAATCTAAATTTATAATAATAAATTAATAATAAAAATCATAAATTAAGCATGTCTGCAAAACACCCATGTGCACTCATATTTAAATGAATTAATAAATCCTAACAAAATTCCACAAAAAAACAAAAACAAGGATTAACTCTTTCTATGCTGATTTAAAAAAATAAAATGAAACCAATGGGTTTAGCTGGGAGTGAGAACGTGTTGTTTCCTCTGACATAAATTCCCAAATGTTTCTTTAGCATCAAATTGCACCGAGTTCATGCGAGTTTATTTATTTATTTTTTGAGACGACATCAGGCTAGTCAAACCCCATCAGGATGAAGCTCTCTCACAGTACAGCGCTGACAATTTTTAATGCGCCTGCGAGAGCTCATCATGACAGGCCGGGTGAAAAGATCTTCATTTAAGACTCAGCGCCTTCACCGTCTCCATCGCAGGCCAAAGGGGACAAACAAAAGCAGGCAAGAGTGTGCAGCAAGTCGACAGCTTCAGATGGAGGCAGAATGTATTGTGACGCGGCGGAGCCATGAATGGCCAGACTGAGACTTTCTCTCCAAATGCTGCAATCTCATTTGCAAGCCGAAGCCAAGACTGCGTCAATCCCTTCGCAAGAGAATCTAACAGGACGCCTTCAAATGAGGATGTCACTTGGGATGTAATCTTTAAGAACAGGGCTAAAAAAAAAAAAACAGAATTAGAAGGGAAAAAAGGGCAGGCCAGGGTAAGACGGAGCAGTTGTGCAAGTTTTGGAGTAGGATAAAAGATCTGGATTCCTGCATTGCAGAACATTTATGCCGAAAAACTAGAAAAGAATTGCAGTCCACATGGGATGAGTTGTGAAGGCTGATATATGTAAATCAATATTGATAAAACATACTTAGGACAAATGGGGTTGGTGTTATTTATTTATTTAGAAACAATTGATTCGACAATTCGAACCCCTTGACAAGTATTTAATACATTTTTTAAATGAATAAGTAACAGCAAATGCATAATTTAAAAGTGTACTGAAATTCTTCTAGATCAGTAATCTTTTCAAACTTAATATTAGAATCCTGAAAAATAATTGTAATGTTTTAATTGATCATTTTGATCAAGCAAATGCAACATTGGTGAGTACACACTATTAATGGATTTTTGTATTAATCAATTAATTAATTATAAAAATACAAAATTAATTTTAATACAAAAAAGTAAAAAAACAAACAATGAATGAATGGATGAAAAGCTTATTTTTATTTTAGTGCATCTCTAATAATAATTCAATGCAAAAAATTACAGACAATCAAACAATATATAACAAAAAACAACAACATCAACTTAAGCATGTTTGCGAAAGACACATGTATTCATAAGTAAAGTTAGCGCAGTGTGTATGTGTGTTTGTGTATATGGGTTTTGATGCTTTACAAGGACATACGTTTGTATAATGACATATATGACCTTGTACTCTAAGCTGGTTTATGAGGACATACATTGTGTCCTAGTAATTCAAAACACTTAAAAATCATATTTCAAGAATTCACACTTAGATATTGCTTGCCGCTATTAGCAGGTTTGGCATGCTGTCCCGGGAGAGCTCGGAGATAATTGAGCCCAGGGCTCCCACCTGGTCAACAAGCATATAAGGTGGTCCGAGATCAAGTAGGTCTCAAGAGCTCCCCCTGGTAAAGGAAGGAAAAGGTGGAGATGGGGTGGAAGGGGGGGGTTCTTCCAAAACGAAGATAAACCAGGTAGGGCGAAATCGGTCTATTTATTGTAAGCTTGAATCAATCTGATTGGACTATTGCTGATTACGGATGAGAGGCCAGCCGCGATCAATCATTTCACATGCTCCTCTCGAAATTAGTTTATAAAGCTTCACTTAATGAATTAATTTTTGAAATTTAATTTGAACAAAAGTAGCAGCACACAGAAATTCTACTAGATAGTGATCTTTTCAAACTTAATATTAGAATCCTGAAAAGATATTTCAATATTAGAAATTATATATATTTTACTGTATTTTGATGAAGCACCCGCAGCCTAATTGATTATTTAAATACAAAAAATTCAAATAAAAAACAAACAAACAAATGAATGAATGAATAAGTAATTTTTAATGTAATTTTTAAATAATCTCTAATTATAATTCAATGCAAATATTTACTGACAATCAACCGATACACAATAAAAAAAACATCAACAACTTAAGCATCTTTAAAAAATGCATATCTATCCATAAGTACTCAAGTGTGTGTGCGTGTGTGTGTGTGTGTGTGTGCGTGTGTGTGTGAGTATAAGGGTTTTGGTGTTTTACAAGGAAATACATTTGTATAATGACGTGTATGACCTTGCTGTACTTTATAAATGTGGTTTAAGAGGACATGCCTTGTGTCCTAGTAATTCAAAACACTTAAAAATAGTACTTAATGGGGTCTTTTCACATTTTTTTTGTTTCCTGTGAGGGTTGGGATTAGGGGTAATGGTGGGGTAGGGCCATATAATAAGCATTTTTACTGTATAAAATACAATACACATATGGAGAGTCCTCGTAAACCACCAACATGTGTGTGTGTGTGTGTGTGTGAGGGTTTATACACATTAAAATGTAAATTACTGTTCCTAGAAGTAATTTTGAATTCACCAGTACTGGTGCTTTAAAGCTTTCTCAGACATTCAAAACCATCTAGAGAGAGTAAAGATGCGCCCACACTACTTGTCTATTGAGGGATGTGTGTGCTGCCTCGCAAGTGTCATTACATTGTGATTGGCACAGCCACACAAATGGATGCAAGCCAGTAAAGAGTCCAGAGGGAAGAAAGATAGAGTGAGCTTCTCTCCTCCACACTCAATCATCAAAACCTGTCTCCAAATAGCACTCTCAGTCGATGAGAGAGACACAAAAAAAAACTCCAAGCACAAAACAGAGAGAGAGAGGTTGCTTACATTAGGACTAAATTAAAACTCCAAATTAGAGTAGCAAGTGGAGAAAGTGCTTCATTTGGCGAAATGGAATAAAGTGTATGCAAGAGAGAGAGAGGAGAGGAGAAATAAAGATTAAAGGGGTCGAGAAGGAGAAGAAATTAAATAAAACCCCTTAGAGGGGACTTTGCTGCGATGTTATTGGTTTTTTCTCAGCTTTTTCTATGGTAGCTGGACAAAAGAGAAAGCTAATGACACAGACTGTTACCCTTAGTCCACTCAACCCAGCGCCAATACAATTATATGACAGAAGAACTGCAGGAACACCCTTCAGGCTGCAGATACTCAATATATACAAGCACAACTTTATATACCAAAACATCTTGTCAGTCGTTTTTTTAGAACAAGCATCATTTGATGACATATTAAAAGTAAGTTTTTCAAAAAAAAAAAAAAAAGTATATATATATATATAGTTGATAGTAGGGCTGCACGATATTGGAAAAATCTGACATTGCGAAATTTTATTTGAATGCGATATGAATATCATTTCACTAGATGACTTAAATAGCTATATTTGGAAAGTCCTTTTCTATGCAGTTTATCTGCATAAATTATAATAAATTACAAGCTAAATAAACAGTAAATAAACAGTGCTTTATTGTTTTCCTGGGGAGCGTAACTATTCAAGTACAGAAATTGAACAATCAAATGTAAAATAACATGGTCATCATTGTATAAATAATAAAATCTTTTAATCTTTAATAAATAATCTAATCCTGCGATGTGACTATTGCAGATACACACACTGCGATATCGATGCTCATATAATATATTGTTCAGCCCTAGGTGATAGTGTCTATATGTTTTAAAGTCACCATAAAAAGAAAGTTAAGATTGCATTTTTTTTTTCATTATTGTGACGTACATCCATTTGAAACGGTCCTGAAATGTATGGGTGTTGGATGATGGGTGTTGCTAACACTATGATAAAAGATTGATGAATGGATGCAGGTAGAGTATAAATGAGCCACACCCTGATAGCCCTGCCCTAAAGGACTGATAGCCCCTCCCAAAACTCATTCCACGTGACCAGAAGTGAGAAGTCATTTCGAGTGGGGTGAGAAGGTTAGGACACACAATTGCCTATAGAAAAATACTATACATTGCATACATTTATAGGTAAAGTCAAACTCCAGGCCTCCAGTTGTCAGCTTACAGTCTGGTTGTCAGTCTGTGTAACATTAAACAACTTCCCTACGCAAAGGATCATGGGTGCCTGAAGTGTCCATCAGTTGTACCCTTCAAAATCCTTCATTCCGAAGGGCCCTTTTAAAGTGGGCAGTTTTGATTTCAATATGGCGGTCATGTTTGTTTTCACTCCGAAGTGCCCTTCAGGGCCAATATGTCCTAATTGGAACGCACAGGAAGTCTTACATCGAACAAAAACTCACATTTTAAAGCACTTTACGGGACCTTTAAGGATCACACGCTGTAAAAAATGCTGGGTTTCACACAATCGATTTGTGTTGGGACAACATGAAGGAATTAAGTTAACTTCGTTTTTACAAATTTAAGCAGATTGAACATACAATTAATTTATCCCAACACAATCTCAAGAATTGTGTTGTTTCAGCTCATTTTAAATAAGTAGTCTGAACAAGCAACAAAAACATTCAGCCTCTCACTGTATCTGTTTAACTTCCTTGTTAAGGTTAAAAAGGCAATTGATTTCGTAGAATTTTCAGTACATGCAACCATTCTACTTCAAATTCCAGTTTAACTTGTTCCCGTTTTACTCAAATTCTTTACAAAACAGTGTTTATGTGGCTAATGTGCTTACATACAGTGTAAAATGTGTCCTCTGCAGCCCCAAAAAAAAAAAAAGAAGTACTGTACATGTATATCAACATATGACATATTTATAGGGTAATGAGAAAGGGACTCATTAAATGTTTGCATGCTTTTCTCCGAAGCTCTCTGGAAATTTGTTTTAGATCATTACACGTGACATTACGGTGCCTCGGAAGCCTGTTTGAAACCTTAGGAGGTGGTTTCACACACAAAACACTGTCTATTATGATATTTACCAACTGGGCAGCTATAGGCGGCAAAGCAGAAGCCTTGAGTTTCGGACATGGTGACAGTAAAAGTCAGATTGAAATCTACCATTACACAATGCACAGTCCGCAGTAGCCTTTTTCCCTTGCCACCACATGTCTTTGATCTAATGTAGGAGTAATTATTTATATTGCTCCGTTGGTTCATTCGTTTCTTGTGTAAACTGCGAGCACCTTCCCTCTGTCTCTCTTTGTCTGGCAGCGTGCTGTGGTTGTGGTGCTGCTGACGCTGCAGGTATGTGTTGTATATTTGATCTGCTGTAGGAGACGTGGAGATCAGATCAATGGCTGCTGCATCATCCAGACAACAGCTCAGCAGCATTCAAATAAGAGCCACAGAGATGGGGAGGGCGAGAAAAACAGAGAGTGAGAGAGACTCATGGAAAAACACACAATGTATACGTTTCCGATAAGTTTGCAAACTTTATCCGGTCCAAAAACTAGAAAGTTACGCTTTTGGAACTATCTGAATCATATTCCCCAAAGTACTACAACCAGTGTTGGGTAAGTTACTTGAATTAAATAATTTGTATGTGACGTAATTAGTAATTAGATTACTTTTCTAATTACATAGTGAAAAGTAACTCAATAAGTCAATTGGATTACTTGACTTAATAGTACTTTAAATCCATATAAATATTGATGCATTATAGACAATGGAAATTGAACTTTTTTTTTTTATATATATATTGAGTCAAACTGAAACTTTTAGATTATTTAAAAATAATAATATTTAAAAACTTCAAAACGCTTCAAATTAACGACGTTTCATACATACCATAAAATGACAAGTTTACTATTTTATTGTTTCTTAGGCATGTGCAACTGTTGGACAAATCAAACATTCTTTAGTTGATCAATAAACAAAAACGGGCTATTATGCAAAATATATAAATGACAAATATACATGTAAAAAAATATCTGCTTTTCTGAATGTATACCTTATAATTTAATGAACTAATTCATGTCCATTCATCCTGATAAGTGTATCCTTCTATTAAAAAATACAATTAATCTGCTTCTCTGAATTGATTTATACAGAACTTTAAAATTGATGTACAGTATTTAAGGCAAGTACATCATAATAATTGTAATTAAATTACCTGAAAAGTAAAAGTAATCCATTACTTTACTTTTTTAGCAGTAAAGTGATTAAAGTATAGTGATTTGTTACTTTGTAGTTGTAAAATACAGTCATTCATTGTTATTCCTTGTTCACATTAGTTAATACATTTTGAGTTAACAAGCACAACTTTGCATTTTAATAATGCATTAGTCCATGTTAGTCAATACATTAACATTAACTAATGAAATCTTGTAAAATGTAAAGTGTGACCACATAAGGTTGGTTATGGCTGTGAATGTAAATAGTTTGGGTAGTAAATTGCATATGTAATAGTATATTAGATCTGTGAAACTCAGCCAATTCCTGTCCACTTGAATGGGAACTATTTAAATTTGTAATATCACATCGATAGCATTGTGGGAAGTGCACAGACATGTATATCGCAACTGCGCTTTGAGGCATCCTGAGTTCAAATCCCAGCTCATGGACATTTCCTAGTCCCACCCCCACCTCTCTCTCCAACTTTGCTACCTGTTTAACTACTGTCCTATCCAAGGGCATAGATTTGCTCTAGACATTGATGGGGACATGCATCCCTAGAACGCATGCACTAACAGAACAAATTCTTTTTCGCGCTTTTAAAAACATGAATAAAATACTTAACACACTTAATAATATACAATAAACACTTAATAATAGAAATAACAATTAACGACGCATGCTGCAAAAATCAATATACATGATTTTACTGCAATCGGGCTTTGAAGAGGTACAGTATAAATGTAGAGAAATTTAGAGAGGTGCGTGATGCAATTTAACCGTTTTATCCCGATTGTTGTGTTTCATAATCATGGAGGCCAAAATCGAAATTAGAAATTTCAATTAATTGCACAGCCTGGTTAATAGTATTAAGGTGAACACGTAGCGGACTTGACTTTAACCCTTTGTTCACATGTAGGTTACCAAGGGTTGACGGAGCATTGTTTTATTTTGAAGGCGATTAAATTATTAGTGGGGACATTTCAGTAATTGGTGGATATCGGTGAGGACACGTCCCCTCCGTCCATGCCAAATCTATGCCCTTGGTCCTATCAAAATAATAGCAAAATAAACCTAAAAATTGTGATATCAAATGAACTTTCATCAATTTTGAAATGGCTTTATAATTTTGTAGATTGTTTTCATGCTCAAACAGCAACATTACACAATAAAAGGTTTCTTTTTTCAAGCAAAATAGGGACCCATCAGCAGCATTGCAAAGTACAGCGAAGTGTCTGAAGTCCAAAATGTGTAAAGGACGTGTGTGTATGCAAGGGGAAAACTTCTGTCAAGGGTGTTTGTGCATCTTCGGCCTCCTGTATGAACCTACATGAATGTAGAAAGAGCAGATGCAATGCCCTCTGCCCTTTTCCATCTCCACTACCCCTGACATCCTGCAAAAAGATGTTTCACTCCGCTTTAATCCTTCCACAGGTCACCTCGCCAGGGCCACGGGTCATCATAAGATGTCACGGTCAAGGAGATAACCAAGACTTGTCAGAGTTCACGCTTCACATCAAAAAACATTCACCGCGCTCAAGAAGCTGACCTGAGAGCAAAATAACTGATGTCGGATCTCTCAAGAGCTGAAAACCTATCATGCAACCTTCACTCATAAATCATGACGAGAGATATCAAGTGAGTGCTCCATAAACAAAGATGACGCATAGCGCCTCAGGACAATCTGGAGTTATGAACAGTATGAGAGTAAACACAACATTCAACGTGCCAGAAAAGATTGTGCACTATTCTGCAACATTCAGTAGCATGCTATAGACATATGTAGAGAGAGCTTTCCATTGACTTTACCTTTAGAAGCTGTACAGACTCACATTAATGACACACTTGCTTGTACAGCAATCTCCATGGGGTCTTCCCATAGACTTAATGATTTTTATGCTGTACAGACTGCTGTTCTATCCCCCTATCCCAACTCTACCGCTAAAC
>CAIGQV010016734.1:13495146-13513336 GCA_903798115.1 Danio jaintianensis
GGATGGATGGATGGATGGATGGATGGATGGATGGATGGATGGATGGAATTTCAGAAGTAAAGGAAGGGATGGATGGAAGTTTTAAAAGAAAGGGATGGTAGGAGGGAGGGAGGGAAGGAAGGAAGGAAGGAAGGAAGGAAGGATGGAAGGTGTAGGAAGAAAGGAAGAATGGATGGACGAATTATTTGGAATGATGGATGGATGGATGGATAGATGCTGTAGGAAAAAAGGAAGAATGGATGGATGGATGATTTGGGATGATGGATGATGGATGGATGCTGTAGGAAGAATGGATGGATGATTTGCAATGATGGAGGATGATTTGGAATGATGGATGGATGGATTTGGATGGACAGACAGAAGGACGGACAGAAGGAAGAACTGACAAACATAAAAATACACATTGAAAATTGTTCTGTTCTCCAATGTCTGTTCTCTCTCAGATGTTTCCTGAATGTGTTAAAGGCAAAGAAATGCCTGTCAAGTCTCTTCTATCTTGTTCTGACAGCCTTATAATCCTTCTGCTGTCGCTCGTAGGTCTGGACACCATGGTTTGTTTTTTGATGCTAATATTTTCTTTCTTCTTCAAGCTTTGCATGCTGTTTTGGACTGACAGATGTTTGCTCACTGAGAGTTCTGAAGAAAAAAATAAAATATGGCCACAATTCCCAGAGTACTCTTAAGCAAACTCGTAGTTGTGTGTGCTCACATGAAAAGCATTCCTGGCTTTGAGAAAATAAATCAATCAATCTCAAAGGCCGGAAAGGCATTAAATGGACAAATACAATCAGCGTTGATGTCTTTGATAGAATAACAGACTAAAATATAATATTGCTGATACTAAATTTGCTCCTAGGACAGAACCCTAAAACAGCAGAAAAGTAACTGAATAATTAAAGACAAACACATATTTACAAAATATCCATACACACTCATACACTACGGCCAATTTATTCAATTCACCCGCATGTCTTTGGACTGTGAGGGAAACCCGAGCACCCGGAGGAAACGGGGAGAACATGCAAACTCCACACAGTAATCCCAACTGGCCCAGCTGGGACTCGAACCAGTCACCTTCTTGCTGTGAGGTGGCAGTGCTAACCACTGTCGCTCATAATTTCGACTCGTACAATGTATTTTTTGATATTCCTACAAATACATCAGTGCCACTTAAGACTGCTTTGTGGTCCAGTCTCACATATCCCAACATAATTCACAACATGCACTAATATAAAACAACACTAACACAAAGCAATATGGTACTGTACAGTATATCAGTGTTTCCCAACCCTGTTCCTGAGGGCACACCAACAGTACACATTTTCAACCTCTCCATAATCAAACACACCTGAATCAACTCATCAGAACATAAGAAGAGATTCCAAAACCTGATGTTAATGGGTCAGATAAGAGAGACATCCAAAATATGTACTGTCGGTGTGCCTCCAGGAACCGGGTTGGGAAACACAGTATATATTAACTAAAGCTCAGTCACAACAGATCACCCAGAACTCTTCCGACCCAGTTGTACGATTACTCCTCTGGCCTGACACTCCTTCCAACCGTAAAGAGACTCATCACACAATCCGGACTCGTGTATCGAAGCAGAAAAACTAAATGTTTACTCTTGATTCATTCTTGACCCTTCATCGGTTATTTAGGACAGTAAAGGGTGTGAGAAGTAACTTGCCAGGAAATATACTGCAGGGATGCGGATGAAAACACAGACTCAGCTCGGCGTCACGCTGAGACGTCTTTGTGAACTCTCTATTATCAAAAAGCTTTCTTGACATTCACACCAGTTCATCACTCCTGATTGGCCGACTTCCAGCTCGGGAGGTTACGGCAGCTCCGGCTGTTCACAGCGAGGTGGAAAACAGTAGGCTTTGACTGGTGAACATGCTCATTTTTCACAGGCTTCTTGCACGCGTGACATCCATACTTCCTCGCAATGTGTCGCCACAAGGTTGAATAACCTGAACAGCACCTCCAACCAAGGCCAGCACTCCAGGCTTAATTAGATCTCTTTGACAGGGATATGACACTTGCTGAGGTGAGACATAAAAGGCATGAGGACTTCTGTCAAGTTCAGCCAATTTTGAAATAGTTTATCAAATCACACTCCAGAAAAATCCTCAGTAAAAGTCCCTGAACCTTGCAAAGAAACCAAGATGCTTTGGATAAAGGGGTAGCGCAGATTTTAGGCACTTGAACACGCAAATAAAACAACATAATATTCATACAAAAAAAACATGCTTTATTCACTTATTTTCAATTTCTTAAGGTGAATAGATTCTTAGTGAAATCTGAACTTCACTGAAAGAAAAGAGCTTCTTGGAGAGCTTCAGAGAGGGCCAAATTAATACCACCAGAAAGAGTTTATTCATGTGTTGTACTATTCAGTCACAGGCTAGCGAATAGCTGAAGCTTTTTACTAAAAATCAGTCTGAGGTAGTTTCAAGTGATTCGGAACACCAGTGACCAGCAGAGATGTATTACTGTTCCGGCTATTATTAACATACAGTTGAAGTCAGAATTATTAGCCCTCCTGAATTATTAGTCCCCCTGTATATTTTTTCCCCAATTTCTGTTTAACGAAAGAAGATTTTTTTTCAACACATTTCTAAACATAGTAGTTTTAATAGCTCATTTAATAGCTCATTTCTAATAACTGATTTCTTTTATCTTTGCCAAAAAAAAAAAAATATATATATATATGTGTTTATGGGGGCTAAAAATATTGACTGTAAAATGTTTTTGGTTTTTTTGTTTTTTATGAAAAACCGCAGAAATAAAAACAAATGAGACTTTCTTCAGAAGAAAAAATATTATAGGAAATACTGTGAAAAATTCCTTGCTCTGTTAAACATAATTTGGGCTAATTCAGGAGGGCAAATTCAAGAAAATTAATTCAAGAAAATAGGCAAACTAGTGGGTCAGGGGCAGTCAAAAAAAAAAAGTTCACACATTTCATTTAATGAATTTTGATTGGTAGTTCTGGTCATATGTACTTTTATGTCAACACTTGAATTAGTTCTACCAGCCCATGCTCTTTGAAAATATATGCCTTGGTCTACATTTTTTTGGGAACCTCAAATACATTGCTCCGGGTACATACTGTTGCACGTTTCAGATGTCAAATCCACTAGAGGGCACTGTGTACAGTGAACATCTGAAATATGTTACTTAGGCTACATTTTGTTGTACAATTCAGATACACATTCTTCTTCTACACGTCCACGAGAAAGTGGGGCTTGTTTTACAGAACCACTGACATAAAACGCTCCCTTAAACACAACCAATAGTAGTTGTAAACATAAGAGGAATGTGATTTTAACCTTGATTTTATATTACTTTTACCACTTTCTGTGCTTTACCAGTCTCGAACTCAAGCAATCTGCATCAGAAGTAAAGCACCGTAAAAAAAAGTGAACTACAGAGCAAACTGACCACACCAGAAAAGTTTTTCATATGGAGATGGGTAGGTGAAGCAAACAAATTCAATTACAAATCATAGATATTAAGCTGTTTTGTGGTGTTTATTTGATGCTGTCCAAATAGCTGCATAAAAATAATCCTTTATACGTCAATAATGATATTTGCAGAAACATATTAGTGTAAAAAAAAAAAAGGATCAAAAGTTGTTGACGTCATACCACCCTATATGTTCATTAATTCATTAATTTTCCTTCGGCTTAGTCCATTACTTATCAGAGGTAGCCACAGCAGAATGAACTGCCAACTATTCCAGGATATGTTTTAAGCAGTGGATGTCCTTTAAGCTGCAACCCAGTACTGGGAAACACCCATACACTCTCGCATTCACACACACAGTCATACACTACGGCCAATTTAGTTCATACAATTCACCTATAGCACATGTCTTTGGACTGTGGGGGAAACCGGAACACCCGGAGGAAAATCCACAAGGGGGAGAACATGCAAACTCCACACAGAAATGCCAACTGCCCCAGCCGGGACTCAAACCAGCAACCTTCTTGCTTTGAAGCGACAGTGCTAACCAATGAGCCACTGTGCCGCCTCCACCCTGCATGTTTTAGTACATTTTTATGATTTCATAAAATATATGGTTAAGCACGTATTTCCTTTGCTGATTTTCACAGGTTGGAGGGAAGTTGGCTTACAACGTAACTATAGGTAGTAATAAGCTGTTTGGCAGAAACTACCTTTTTTTCTTGAGAAGCAAATTCTTTTTAAATGATAGTAACAGTTGCTTTAAACTGCACTGTAAAGAATCTTTTGTACACTACAATTTTCAGGAGAAAATGGCATTGATTATTTGTGCATGTTTAGCATAAAAAGACAAACCTAAACAATGCTAAAAACATGATTTTCACCACAGGGGTCTTTAGAAAAGGGGATGATGCATCAAAATATTTTTGTTGTAATCATCATTATGCCACGAATGCTACCTATTAATATTGCCTTATACATTGCATCCAGAATGAGAATATTATTTTACTGACAGCACAAAAACACTTAAAAGATGCAGCACAAACCATTGAAAAAAGCAATGCCTCAAGAAAGTCCTGAACCACCTCTCTGAATACCAACAGGAAACAAAAGCACTTCAGATAAAGGTTGATGCACAAATAGCCCACATGAACATGCACACAAAAAAAAGAAAATCATTTTCAATTCCCAAAGGTGAAGCAAAGTCATCAAATCCCCAGTCAGAACGTATATTGAAACAGAACAGCTTATATGTTCAAGGTTGCCTGAGAGCCAGCACCTACGGCAATCCATCATGTAGAGAAATAGAAAGAAAAAGAAAGACGGAAATATGGATACAAAAAAAAAAATGCAGGTGACCTCTAGTTGAATTTACAACAGCACTTCAATCCATAAGCATGCAGCGATCTATACGGCAGACAAACCAATGGGAGTCTTTGAGAAGAGGAGTTCCACCATGCTGCAAGGTTAGTATCGATGTGGCCTAGTCCCATTTGCAAACACAAAAACCTCTTCACACATAATGCCCACCATTGATGTATACAAACCTATTTACAGGTGGTCTGACAATTACAGCTAACCTGCATTTCTCAACTCTGTTATGACCATATCTGTCAGTCAACATTGGAATGTAAAAATAAGTGATCATTTAAATATACATTCTGATTAAGGGCCCTATCATACACCCGGCGCAATAAGGCGCAAGACGTTCTTGCCCCGACATGTTGCTATTTTCAGACCAACGCAACCTTAATTTTCCCGTTTTCCAAAATCCATTTGCACCACTTTGTGGACTCATGGGTGTTTCGTTCTAGAAAAGAGGTGTGTTAAAGCGCATTGCTGGTGCGTTGCTATTTTGAGGAACTAAAATAGACTGTGCAATAGACCAGCTGAATGCAGCTCTAAAGTCTTGCTTAAAGCATTCAGGATGTACAGCAATACAGAAATATCTTTACAAATGAAAAAGAATTAAAGGATTAAAATATTACAAAGATTATTACTTTCTACATAAATATAAAAACCACTGCCTCCATGCCTTCATCTTGGGGGGCTTTTTTAGTTTATTCATGACAACTTGCTTTTGTATAATGTTATTATTAGTAGTAGTATTATTATTTATTATATGCATATTTATATTTGTTTTATTGAAAACAAGCTTAGATTTGTCCACCTGTCAGGCAGAGCGTATTTTTCCGTCATTAAAATAGCAAAAGTGGATTCGCACATGCCCTTAATGCTTTTGTGCCATGCACTTTAGACTTTGCGCCTAGATCGTTAAAATAGAGCCCTTAAAGTTAGTTATTTAGTGTAGAGCAGCAAATGCATCTCCTATTTAGATTTTTTAGTTTGATTAACATTAAATAACAGAGATGTCACTTTAAGAATGCACAGATCTCTAATGAAAGCAAAAAACTGTTTGTGTTCATTTAAGACTAAATTAATTGTGTTTAAAATAAAACATGCCAAGACAGACATGTTTACATATCATTATGCGCATTTGTCTGTATAAAATGCACAGCCAAATCCTAAAGTGTCCACTCTCACAATGGATCTGTGTTGGGACAACATGAAGCAATTAAGTTGTCCCCAAAAAATCCCAAACATTGTGTTATTTCAGCTCATTTTAAATAAGTAGTTTGAACAAAACACAAATGTAATTTTTTTATGCAAATCGAGTTTACAGAATGCACATTTACTGTCTTGTACGCAAGTGTAAAATCTTGTTACATGTTTGAAATCTTTAAATTACAGCTAGTTTCTTGAGGAAAAGGACATTTTTATATCCTGTAAGTAGGCTATATAAGTTAATAACCTTCCACTTACCTCATTTATTCATTATAAGTATACTCAAAAAAATATTTTTGTTGCGTGTTCAAACTACTTATGTAAAATGAGCTGAAACAACACAATTCTTGAGGTTTTGTTGGGACAACTTAATTCTTTTATTTTCAATCCACTTAAACTTGTAAAAATAATTAAGTTAACTTCATTGATTTGTTTATCTTCATTGTGGAACCCAGCATTTTTTACAAGGTAGTAGGGGGAAATTATATTTGGTATAAAAAAATTAAAATAATAATAAATTAATTAAAAAAAATAATAATAATAAATAAAGAATTGGGGACTTTTTTAAAAAGCCATACTGGCCAGCCCTAACAGGTGATCCTATAGTATATACACTCAAAAAATAATAATAATAATAATAATGCTGCTTGTACAAACTATTTCAAATCTCATGTATTGACTTTTTTGGGGATAACTTGATAGTTTTTTGTTCAATCTACTTAAATTAGTTATGTTAACTTAATGGATTTGTGTTGGGACAGCATGAATTAATTGTGTGGAACTCAGCATTTTTTACAGTTTACACTGTAAAAAATGCTGAGTTCTACACAATTCTTTCATGTTTTGCCAACACAAATCCATTAAGTTAACGTGAATTGACCCTAAAGAAATTAAGTAGTCCCCAAAAAATCTCAAGAATTGTGTTGTTTCAACTTATTTGAAATAAATAGTTTGAACAAGCGGCAAAAGTAATTTTTGGAGTATAAGGAAAATGCACTGTACAGTAGATGTTACTCCCACCTTTCATAGAAATATTAAAAATATGGGAAAATAACTAAACAGAATAATAGCAGGATAAAACGATAAAATATGGGAGAATCCCAGGGAAAACGGAAAGGATTGACAGATATGGTTATGACAAAAGTGATTGAACAACCAGACTCTCAATATCTCTCCTTCCCTGAGAACATGTCCGGCCAACGAAAACACTGGCCTCTGTGGGCAACAAATAAGTGAAAGGAAATGGGCGCCCATTTGCTGTGCCACCTGCAAGCATTTAAATTGGATATTACTGGAGGCTAGTGTATCGTGTAGCCTTGTACCGAGACTGACAGCGGACAGGTTAGGCTTTAATGTGGCTTATTTTTTAATAATGGAGCGTTTGCCTGTGGGCTGATGGTAAAGCGTGTGTTAGCGAGATTCGTTTCTCACCTGTGAAGTGACAAAAGCAATGGGGAAGGAGTTGTGCGACATCTGCTCCAGCTTTCTATCTCTTCCTGAAGCCCCAGGGCATATAAACAGTGTGATAATTAGCAATGACATTAAGAACTTAATGCGCATTTGAAGAGATTAAATCAATTTATTTAAATACTGTAGAAATAGGTTTCTTCCTGAGTGTATGGGCATTTTAGGTCTTTGCTGCTCTGCTTATGCACTGTTAGATGATGGGTTTGTGTGTGGTTAGCTATACTTAGGAACTGGATTTAGTCAGATTTGGTACAAAATGACTTTTGGGGAAAGTCTAAAAAACGCAAGATGTGATCATTTTAGATTTAAAGGGATAATTAAACCAGAAATAAAAATAAATGACATGATTTATTCATGTTCAAAATCACAAAAGATGATGCCGCAGAAAATAAATGTATATTATTTATAATAATAATAATAATAATAATAACAACAACAATAACAACAATGATAATAATAATAATAATAATAATAATAATAATAATAATAATATGTAACAATAGTTAATATCTAGAAATTTAAATATAAAACAATAGAGGTCAGCCTCAAAATACAGATGATCTGTAATTTTACAGTTAATAAGGCTTCATATGACTACGTTTTGAAGGATTTTATGTAAAAAATCATTAAATATTAATTTATGATAACTTAATCTGACCTGACAACAACAACAACCAACATAAGCAACATTAAAATGATCTTAAAACTAAAAACAAACAAAATAAAAATCACTAGTGGATATAATTTATAATAAAAAAACATAATAATAATATAAATAAAATAAAAACAAAAACTATTTAAAATATTTATTTTCTCACATTATTTTGCATAACTTATTCAATTATTAAAATCTACCTTTTGCAGGATAGTACAAATGTAAAATAAATGACATTTTAAAGTATACAACATTTTAGTCAATATCTTTATTAAATACCTGAGCCATTTATTATTTAAAAAACAATTGTAATCAACTTATCTGCTTTCTTCATTCTCTTATAGCTGTAATGTCTCATTTATTTTTCCCACTTGCAGCCAAGATAAAATTGAGCTTTAAAAATGATTGCATTTTAAAATAGATCATATCATATTATTTAATATAATCATATAAAAATATAGCAATACAGAATAAGTATGTCGTTTCATTATTGCACACATACATCTATTATAATGAATGACAATGACTGACATTAGATTAAAAAGTCAAATAAAACTAAATTTAATTAAGACTTTTAACCTTTTATCTCTATCCTTTTAAAGTTAAATTAAAAAGTAATAAAGCTGACAGCATATATATTAATTATATAAAATAAAAAACTATCATATTAAAAATGTGAAATAATACCAACATAATATATTTGACAAGTCAAAAATTCTCTAATGTGGAGGACAAAAAGCGTATGCAAGACACTTAAATAGAGCACAAAAAATGGTTGTCAAATTGGAATCAACAACGATGATATATATACGAAACATAAAGAGGCTCATAAGCAAAGGTCTAACTTCCAACTGAACAGCAAACACACATTGAGAGGACAGACATTGATTAAGAGCTGGAGAGTCGATGTACACAAACAGGCTGTGGAAACTGGACACACGGAGAGAAAATGCTTTTAATTCAAAGCCAAAGAGCTGAAAAGAGGTCAGCTTCCTCTCTCTCTCTCTCTCTGTTCAGTTATTGACCCTCGCACACTCACTCCCAGCAGTCGGAGAAAAGGCATAAACACAGCTTCAGATACAAACAACATTGTTTCCTTTCCTGGCTCTCAGGAATGATGGCTAAATGCATAAAGCAACAAAAAAGCCCTACATTCAGCCCTACATTTTTTGCAATAATCATTATATTTTTAAAGGCTTAATTGTATCTTGGCTGCAGAGCGAAAAAATAAAAATAAAAACAGCTTTAAGAGAAAAAGAAAGCAGATAAGTAGATATTTATTTATTTATTTATTTATTTATTCATTCATTTATTATTTATAAAATAATAACTTTCAATATGTATATGTGGATACAACATGTATGTAATACTAATTTAATACTAGTTAACATTACTGTATATTTCTACCATCCTGCAAAAAATGATTTACCCATTAGACAAAGTAGTTTTAATAATTTAATAAGTTATGCTTAATAATATGAAAAAACAAATAAACATGTTCAATTTAGATTATTATTATTATTATTATTATTATTACTATAAATTTAGTGGATTTTATGAATTTAGTTTTAAGTTTTGAAAAAAATCATTGGAATGTTGCTTATGATTGTTTATATCATAGTTTGTCTTTATATTTACTGTTTCATTGTCTTCCACGAGTACATGGTTTTCTACAAGCTAGTTGTCATCTTTGTTAAAAAATATATATTTAAAAAAAATCTATATAAGGTAAGATCACAAAAATTTATCTCTAATTATTACCCAGAATATAATCTAAAAGGCACACATCCATTTCTCCAACATTCTGAATGTAGACATTATTTATAATTCTTTTTATTATCCAAAATATTTCAACCTTTTTTACATACAGTACAAATACACTAATGTCAAGTAATGCTGAATGAATCTTATCCACATTCATTTGTGACTATTAATAAACCTAATTTTGCTTTACCTTTAGGCTACAAACCTACATCTATTTTACAAGAAAAGTGTATTGCTTTAAAAGTGTCATGTTTTAAATTCACCTGTGTCAAACTGCTCTATATAGACTGCTTGGCTCTTATGCATTCGCAATGTTATGAACCGTTATAGGGGTGCTGAAATGTACTGCTGAATGAATATTTTCTTACAGACACTGCTTGGCGCTTATGCTTTCACAATGGTATGAACCATTATAGGGGTGGTCAAATGTATATTTATATTATCTATTACTGTAATTATTAATATTATTATTTAAGATACAGATCAAAGTTCTCACACTATCTAAATGCCTGACTATAAAACTGAAAATAAAATGGCATTTTGTTTCTTATTAAAAGTGTTTCTTATCAAAATTACCAAAACACAAATCCTGTTTGCGTGATATAATTTTTATATTTTATATTTTAACATTTACTCCATGGGACTAAGTAAATATATTGAACTGAATATAACAATCTAGGCAATCGCAAATACTAAGAAAAAACATGTGCTTAAATAGTGGATGGACCTTTATTAGACTAAAAATTAAATGAATTTAAACAGCCTCTATTTTGCATTATAAATGGTCATATTTTGGTTTAGGGGGTCTCCAACAACAGGCTGATAAGCATGCAAGGTCAAAAAACACTTTCATTGTCTTATAATATGCATTTATTTTTACCTAATTATCCCAACGACTCCCATATGATTCATTCAGCGATTCACTTGTTCCCAAACCCCTCCTTAGCCCAAAGCTAATCTGCACTGATTGGTCCGATGACCCAGTCTGTTGTGATTGGTCGACTGGGTTCAGCGCGAGACAGAGACAAATGCCCACCATGGCTATCAAGGAATGCAATAACGCAATGCAGTTAAACACCAGCATATTACTCTACTCTTAACCCTAACCCCAAGTAATAACAACGACACACATTCAGTATTAATCCACACAGTGGCAAAAGTTGAACTATTTTGAAAACTGACCGCGCCGCACATGTGAGGAACAGCTGATGGTGGCCATAGCAACAAACAGCAGAGGATCACGAGCACAAAACGCATTTAAAACGGTAAAGAAAGAAGCATGCGTCACGTTTTCAACGTGGTTTTGGACACAATATGTGAATAGCTTTAACTTTTAACCTGAGAGATACAGTACAAGCACTGATCTATACTAGATAAGTGATTACAAGCCGCGCGGGGCGATTGCAACTTATAACACACAATTAAACACATATTTTGCAAACTACACAAAACGAGGCAATAATTTAATCACACTTACATGTTATGATCCGAAGGAAGAAGAAACTGGTCCATATGAACTGTAACAGTTACTGACAAAGTCCCTGTCAAAGTCTGACAAAGTTCCATACATAATAGTCTCTGCTGCTCCTTCAATAGCAAATGGCCGACGAATCCCGTGTTGCAGCGTAGGTTATTGTATCAAAAATCTGAAAAATGACATGAACAAACATAGCACACGGTTGGCTATACTGTGGTATTGTTGTGAAAATGAACGTTAGCCCTTTATTTCACCGCAGTCGAATCTCCATCTGTCAGTGATCATCATCTTCGCATCATGATCAGTCCCGTGATCCTCAGCGCTCCGCTAGTGTCTGAAGGGAAAGGCGGTTCACATTTTACCGGATCTGGAACTACATATTTGGTGATGTACCGTATCGACGTCGACACGTTCAAACAAAAGATCCGAACTCAACTCGATTCATTCATTCGACTCTGTGTCAACTATTTCGTTAAAGAATCAATAGTTTTAACCACCGTGCACTTTCAGATTTAAACCTCAGCTGGATGTTTTCATTCACTTAGAGCTGTGCTACACACTACATGGAAGGTCATTTTCAAAAACCCATAATAGGGGCTCTTTAACTGGATTTAGTGCACCTTAAAGTGGCTAATGGGAATGAATGTGTTACACACCAATGCTGAAACCCAAAGAATGCCAGGTTGGCATTTATAAATCATGCATTATGGTAAAAGTGTTTTAAGGTGATAGCATAGCATTGTGCAAGAAACCATGGAGAAGTGAGCCTTTGTTATGCCCCAAAAATAACAACTACAGGTACAGCATGAAAAGCAATATAAGTTATCAGTGTTTTACAACCTCTAGTGTTCATCTCAGCTGAAAACTGCAGCAAATTATATGTAGGTCTTTAGAGTTTTACAGTAATATTAACAGAGGCATGCTTTTCAATGACCCTGGGTAAAAATAATTCCATCAATGAGCTGAAATGGCACATTACACCTTGACATAATAAAAGTTAGTATTTATTTACTTCATTTAAGCTGAAAATAAAGGCGTTAATTAAAAATTTTACAAATTAACTATATATCTCAATTAAAGCCCTTGTTTTGTATAAAATAAGAATTATAATAATTAAAAATCTAGAAAACCCTTTTATAGCGGCATATTTCAATCAATATTGTGTTTTACCCAGTTATATTAAATTATATATTAAACAGAATGCTTGAGTGAAATAAAACTAATAATTAATAAACAAATATCTAATTGAATGTAACTGCATATTTAATAAAAAGAGAGTTTTACAAAAAATATTAAAAGATCTATGCTTTTCAATGACCCTGGGTAAAATTATTCCATCAATGAGCTGAAATGAAGATCCATCTGATGTAATAAAAGTTACTAGTGTTTTACTGCCTCTAATGTTCACTTCAGCTAAAAACTGCAGCAAATGTATGAATACGTGAGTTATTTCAAATATATTCATCAAGGCAGTGTCCCTGGGTAAAATAAACTCCATCAATAATCTGAAATGACACATAAAGATCCACCTTGATCTTGACCTGGGGTTTGACCTGTATGTATGCGCTGGACTCTGACAGTCAGTGGCCACTGCTGGACCTGTGGGAGGTCAGAGGTCAAAGCGAGCTGGATGTTCTCTTACTCTCACAGATCAGCTTCAGCCTCTGAGCAGAGCAACACTCTTGCTGTAATTGACTTCCCTGCAGTCTTTCTCCTGTCAAACAAATAGCCTGACCATTGCTACCCCAGAGAGCTCTGCCGTGTCATAATCGATGGCGCGAGCGTTGCATTAGTCCATCTCCTCTACACACTGCCTCTGCGGCGCGGTGTTTAACTACACACTCCACTGGCTGCTTCATGACACACACACACACACGCATGCAGAGACACACAGAGAGACAAACACACCCCACACAAACATAGACACATCACACACAAATATACAGTACACAGACAAACACACACACAACTCAGAACTGAGAAAATGGAAACAAAACCATTTTAAGCCCTTATTGATAATAGACAACAAGCATAAACACAGTCATGAGCTAAAACTGATAACATTGCAAGCACATCCTTATATATACACAGTATATATCACCTTACCCCAGACATACTCAATAATGTTCATGTCTGGTGACTGGGCTGGCCAGTCCTGGAGCACCTTAACCTAATATCCAATTAATTAAAATGTATAACTCAATAAAAACATGCATATTCAATATAATATTTTTTTAGTTTATACACAGACAAAACGCATCTCAGATAAAGCAGACAAGCCCTAACAACTCTATAAAAGGCTTCTGTGATTGCAGTCTATGTTGCCGCCGAAACCTACTTCATATTCCTATCATATCCAATCCGGCACATCTTGGGCGAGCCCTCATGAATATGCACGCTCATTCTCTAATCCCCACCTTTCTCTCTTCTTTTATGAAAAAGGCCTGGAGAGAGAGTGGCGTGAATTAATTGCAGGGAAGCTGCTGAAGACAGAATCAGATCCAATTAGAAGCGTGATGAAACACATGTGGCAAACGGACAGATATGTCCCGTCTGCTGAACAAAAACAACAACAGGCCCCGTTGATTGAAATGGCAGTGCTTCAAACGCGCAGACTGTCCCGACAGACACATGCCGAACGCTTGCTACTAATTGAAGAGTTAGACGTCTGACCTCAAATGTGGGCAAACTTGGACGCTTTACAAAAGGTACCACCACATCAAATTGCTAAAGTACTTTTTCCTTAACAACAAATCAAAAACATTCGTCAATCGCTAATATAGCAGAAAACAATTAATATTCAATTTAAAGAAATGATCCACTTTTTCCACTTTTTTTGGAAATAGGCTCATTTTACAAGTCGCCTACAGTAAAACTGTTGAATTTTAACACATTTGAATCCATTTGATCCATTTTGATGGTCTGGTTGGAGCACTATTAGCTTAACTTAGCATACATAATTGAATCTGATTAGACCATTAGCGTCTTACTAAAAAAAAAGGGTTTTGATCATTTAAATTTCGAAGCACTGTTACCTATTTACCTATTTGAGGACTATTTTCAGGCACTGCTTAATATTATTGTGCCTGCTACAGCCATGGTACGACAGCAAAGTACATATATGCATCAGAACTAGAATATAGTCATGAGCCATATTGACACACAAAATTGCAACTTTTTGATTTCCTTCAGTTCACACAATGTAACTACAGAAGAGTCAAGCTTTAATAGGATATATATTGAAACTCTTTTTTTTTTTTCTTTTTTTTTTCTTTTGAAAGAGATGCTAATGGTCTAATCTGATTCAATGATCTATGCTAAGCTAAGCTAAGCTATCAATCAAGTAAACTCAGCACACCTGACGCAACGATAGGTGCCTGAGAGAAATCACCATGTGAAAAAACGAAACAAACAATCTCGCACACTATCAATACTTGCTAAATATTTTATTACATATGACGTTTAACATGATGTCTGATGAAGGCAATGTCATTCTGCAAGTAATGACAGTGTGCAGGATTAATTGTTTCCCATAAGATAAGCTAAAAGTGCTCCTGCCAGACCCAGAGATTGGCTGAATACATTTTGAAAAATTGATAAACTGAATTGTGTAACTGTTGAGGAGTTTTAAAATGAGCCTATGCTGCACTTTGTCTGGCAAATGGTACAGAAAAGTTTTTGAAAGTTTGAAATATACGTCTAGCTATGTTTTTGCTTTCAGAAAGTTATGCTTTTGTTAGCAGTAAGGTGCCAGGCAACAGAACCATGCATATTCAAAGGCACTTAAAAATGTAGCGGACATTGAAATGCATGTGGTCAATTTGACCGTTATGGCCATTCAAGGTAGAAAGACTGAGTTAGAATGAAATTTATACACATTTAGGAAAAGTCAGGGTACTAACGTTATATGAACTTAATTTTTATCAAAGGTATTAAATTACAAAATTTTAAAATGGTCAAAAAGTGTAGTTCTAGTGTTAATTTCTATGGACTCTGAATGAGCCAATGAAGAAGCAGAAGTCAGCACCGTAGCTAAAATATGGAATGGAGTTTATTTATTAGGACATTTCTCAAGGGGAATGGTTTCGTATATAACAGACATATATGTTGAATTAGAAAAAGTACAAGTGAGTGAGTCCAGTGTCATTCTTAAAAACTAGACTAACAGTATCCCACCCACATACACCATCTCTAACGCCCATGCACATTCTCCAAGGACCAACGGTAGTTTGAAGTTCTTGACCAGGATTTTTACACAAAGTTCACTGTGTCAAGCCATGTAATGAAACAAACTGCAAACGAATTTTCTAAAGCAAATTCACACCGGTCAACTTACTTGCAGTATATCAGTCTTATGGTGTAAACTACCAAATAATAATACTTTATTCTTCAGACACTTCATGGAAGAGAACCAATGAAAACACTGTTTTTATAAACTGTTACACAAACTGTTACACAAAAACGCCATGCGTTATTTAGTGCTTGCCAAACTGGGAAAAATATTGTGTGAAAGAGGGAAAACACACAGTACTGGGGTAGAGGATTCACCACTTGTCTTCCTGTCTGTCTTACAGCTGATGCCACACCTCAGGCTCTACAGTGTGTTTGTGTTGGCGCTGTTTACTCGTCTGCATTCAGTCACACACATCCTGTCATCTGCTGTTCTGTTAGATTTACACCACAATGTGGCAGAAATTATGTAAATTATGTAAATGCGAATCAAATGTATAGACTGATTGTTTTATAAGACCTGAATATACAGTCAGAAGCCACAGGTATTCATTTTTCTTAACCTGTATATGCTTTTTTTATTTTTACTCTCAAAGTTCCCATAACTGTTCACTTGCATTATATGAGCATAATATGTCATGCAGGTTTCTGTGTGGAGTTGCATGTTCTCCCTGTGTTCGCGTGGGTTTCCTCCGGGTGCTCCGGTTTCCCCCACAAGTCCAAAGACATGCGCTATAGGTGAATTGGGTAAGCTAAATTGTCCGTAGTGTATGTGTGTGAATAAGTGTGTATGGTGATACCCAGTGATGGGTTGCAGATGGAAGGGCATCCGCTGCGTAAAACATATGCTGGATAAGTTGGCGGTTCATTCCGCTGTGGCGACCCCTGATTAATAAAGGGACTAAGGCGAAAAGAAAATGAATGAATGAATATGTCATGCAATATATATAAAAAAATTCAAATAAAAAAAAAACTATAATTAGCAGAAAAATACAGTCTCTCAAAATATTTTGAGACATTATAGAAATTATAGAATTGTAAATAATTATAGTTGAAGTTAAAATTGTTAGCCCTGTGATTTAAAAAAAAATAATTCCCAAATGATGTTTACCAGAGCAAGGAATTTTTGACAGTATTTCTTATAATATTTTTTCTTCTGGAGAAGGTCTTAATTGTTTTATTTCGGCTAGAATAAAAGCAGTTTTAATTGTCGATTGGCTACAGAACAAACCACTGTTATATAATCGTTTGCCCAATTACCATAACTTGCCTAATTAACCTAGTTATTCTTTAATTTTCCTTCGGATTAGTCCCTTTATCAGAGTTCGCCACAGCGGAATGAACCGCCAACTTATCCAGCATATGTTTTACGCAGTGAATGGCCTTCCAGCCACAACCCAGTACTGGGAAACACCCAAACACTCTCATATTCACACACATACACTATGGCTAATTTAGCTTAATCAATTCACCTATAGCGCATGTCTTTGGACTGTGGGGGAAACCGGAGCACCCGGAGGAAACCCACGCCAACATGGGGAGAACATGCAAACTCCACACAGAAATGCCAACTGGCCTTGCTGTGAGGCGACAGTGCTAACCGCTGAGCCACCCTAATTAACCAAGTTAAGTCTTTAAATTTCATTACAAATTACACCTGCTTTTTTCAGTCCAGTAATATATGAAATACAAAATATTCAAAAGTAATTAAATAAGTATTTTTAGTTAAAACAACGGCCATCTCACGTCTGATTACAATACATAATAAATGCATTAAGGATACTTATTTGCACCACAGTAACCGAAAAAAAAAAAGAAAAAAAAAAAAATCCAAAAAATCCTAAAAATTATGCTCCCTCAAATTAATTCAATGTATTATTTCCTCAAAGTACTTAAAGACTCATTAATGAAATTATTACTGAGCCCGGTAGAATTATTCAGGGAAACTTGAATCAAGAATCATTTCCCTCCGTGCAGGTTCCATCCTTCGTCATTTTATTCACATTTGACATTCACACACGGAATGTCATTCAGCCTTTTCACTGCACCTCCTCCACTCTTTCTCTATGACGAACTTCATGAAAACAAGGAGCACATTCATCTTCATCTCCATTATATATGGAATATGATTACTTCAGCCATTGAACCTAATCATGGTCTCTCCATGCCCTCCATTTTTGGAGGCGCAAATAAGACTCAGCCATAATCAGGCATGTCTGACACAAAGGTCTTTTAGTCCATTAAAAATTATTCATGTAACCAAGATTTGTACGTTTTCACAGGGTGCTGTAAAACCCTTAGGAGCTTAACAAGAATATTTAAAGGACGGAGAGGAGAGTTTTCTTTCCCTTTGTGTTATTAACGTCAGTTATTTTTAATCTGTGTATTCTGCGATACTCATGGCATAATATAATATAATATCATATAAATTAGACATTCATATGTATATAGACACAAATTCTAATAAAATAGAATAAAATAAAATATAAAAGAATAGAATACAGGCTATAGAATAGAATAGAATAGAATAGAATAGAATAGAATAGAATAGAATAGAA
>CAIGQV010016734.1:13518995-13543163 GCA_903798115.1 Danio jaintianensis
GCTGTGTGTGTGTGTGTGTGTGTGTGTGTGTGTGTGTGTGTGTGTGTGTGTGTGTGTGTGATATATGGCAGTTGCCAGCCCAATGTCGCAGCATACCTGTGGCGATGGCCACTCAGGTTTCAATCCACAGCCCAATTATTCACTCGCGCTTTGATTTATGGGGACTCAGCGCCAACCACCAGCTCATTTCCTTAAACACCATCAGCCCATCGCACTGTGCTTCACACTGCACAGTCACATCCTCCAGAGCCACTGGAGTCCCAACCACCCAAAGACCTGCAGATTTATGTTCACTAAACATTCAGCTCTCTCTTTCTCTCCAGCTGCCAGGCAGACAGAAACGCAGAGGAGATGTATGGAAACTTTTTTTTTTCTCCACAACTGAAAAGGATATAATTAGAAGAGATTTCAAAGGGTTTAAGCTACTGCTAATTATAGAAGAACCACCACTATTCGAAAATTCACAGATCTCAAGGAAAGTATGGTTATATCTAAGCCTTTATATAGGCACCGAAAGAGCATATTAATGGTTGTGTGAGGTGCGGAAGATGTCATGGTCGTTCTCTATTTAGGAGTAAGACATCTCCCTGCTCTGTTGTCTTGGTGACATTAATGCGATCTTCATCTTTGCTGACGTGACTTGAGGTTTAACACTGTGGTATTCATGAACTATGGCACATTACACAGAAGTGTGACAGATGAAAAAAATGATGATGGAGACATGTGGTGCTTTATCAGAGCTTGTTTTTTTTTTAGAAGGGACACGGACTGCAGAAAATACCAGAGATCCAGAGATACAGTGATCCTTTTTTTACCAAGGACTCCTTTCATAAAATATAAATTAAAGAACTGAAAATGACATATGCGTCAGATTTTAATAAAATAACGGAGTAAATGTGTGGTGTCTCTGGTCCTCGGGAAGCCTAAAGTAAGCATAAAAGTTCAGGTTAGTACATTTGAACTATATATAATAATCCAGTTTGAAAACCTTAAATATAATAGTGTCACTATGACAACAAATTTAAATGTCCATGATTAAATTGCACTCAAACAAATACATTTTAGTCAAATAAGAGGAATAAAATAATTTTAAAAGATATGCACAATAATTATTATTATAATTTTTTTTAAGCAACACAAAAATTGCTTTGTTTTCTAAAGCAATTCATTATATCACTCCTTCATTAGAATCCAATTAGTTTTTATTTATTCAAAATATTTGATGAATCCAAAGGAGCTTTTAAATGAAAGAATACAAAGCAGCACAAAAGCAAATTTAATTACAGTATTACAATACAGTCCTTGACATGTAAACAGATTAAATACTCTACAATTGATATTTAATACATCAAAAACTAATCAAAACTATCAAAATTGACCTAATATTCTTGCTTGGGCTTAGTTAAGAAGACATTACATTAAGTCTGCACAGATATACTTTTTTTTTTTTTTTTTATCCAGATTTTGACATTTTATGTAGCTATTTATGCAGAGATTTAAGCTTAGGCAGCATTTTAACTAGTGCATTGAGCAAATGCGACCCCGGTATTGAACTATTCATTATATCCTTCCAAAACAACCATCATACAAATTAAGATGCTTCACCCGCAGTGTTTAAGTAGACAGAGAGCTAATCATAAATGAATTATCCAATCATGAAGCTCTATGATTGTAGAGTTTGGGTTTATCCTGCCAGTGTCTGCATCCCAAGGTCTCACCAATGCTACTCTGCATACTGAAATCATCTGCTTTGACCTCAACATGGAAAAGCGGTCTCTCTGAAGAGAGCCATGAGCTTCAGCTGTCAAACTCACTCTCCATCCTGTACTATCCCCTGAACGATGGCAGAAGGTTCTTTTCACCTTCAAAATCCCCTCACTTTTAATAAATGCCAAACATCCCCTTATTATCTTTGCCAACTGGAGCACAGTCATACCACTTATACACTGCTTATATGTATAATAAGATAAGAAGTCGTAACCTATGAAGAAAACAAGGGAGGAACGCCTATTAAGCCCACTTACATAAACATTTTGAAGATGCAGTTTGTATGATTGACACTTAGTGGTTAAACTAGGTATTGCAAATCTGAGAATATCAGATTATTATTATTTTATTTTATTTTTTTCACCCACCCCCCTCCTCAGAATGGCGCTTGGGCAGGATTGCCAGATTTACAACACCAACATGAGAGAGCCAAAAGAGAAACTAATTATTAATGTGAGTAGACTACATACACTGTAAAAACAAAAACTCAACCTAATTGACTCCACTTAAAATTGTAAGGCAACTTGCTGCACAGCTTTTTTTGAGTTGACTTAAATCAAGCCAACTACAGTACTTGGGTTAAAAGCTGAGTCCACTTTAAAAAAAAAGCTTCTCTTTACATATTTAAATTAAGTCAACTTTTTATTTCAGTGTACAAAGTCAATGCAAATGCGCAAACTGGGCAAAATTTCACTGGGCGGTGCGAATGAAGTAAAATAGGCAGAACATTTGGAATTCACTTCAATTGTGCCTTTCATGCAAATTCAGATAATTCAACTTGAATTTTGCTTGAAAAACATCCTCTGAGTAAACTAGAGCCAGTGATGCGGCGCTCTGCGTTTGGTGTCTGTGAACCCAGCATTACACTGTAAACTGCTCAGCTAATATTTACATTTGTAATATTTGTATTGTTTGCAAATTAAAAACCACCTTATGTCGAGTTTAGAGCTGAATCTGCATCTCATTTCGGAGGATGCTACTGTCCTGCGGAGGCCGTATTTTGGACCATGGCTGCATACATGGAGGCAGCCTTCAAGACTGAAATAAAATACCCTTTTTTTCCACCAAGGCAACCCAGGGTGCCAAAATATAATTGGCTGAACTGGCAGTCGGCACGTTACAGAGACCCAAAAAAAACATAATCCAACAGAACACAATTTTTTAAAGGAAAATAACTGACTGTATTATTGTTTTTTCAGATAAACAATTACGTTAACTTAGCATGTTTCTTAAATATCTCCAAACATTTTTTTATTATTATGGAACTTTTATGCTTTAGAAGAGTCAAAAATGTACATACAGCACTGTTACGTGGGTCTGTGTTATTATTTTTTTTGTTTTTGGTATGGTTGTGTGCTTTGTTTCTGTGCTTGTCTGAGTTGTAGGTGGAGTTTGTGAATGGCTTGTCCGGATTGGATGACGCCAGTGACATCATTGGGATTCCCCGCATATAAGGCTGACGGCAATGGTGGCTCAGTCTCTCTCTCTCACGCTGTCTGGCTGGCGGTGCTCTGCGCATGCCAGGATCGCTCCGCATAGCGCTCTTTTTATTGTTATGTTTTTGTTAAGTTTTTGATCCTTTAGCACTCGTAATGTTTTAACTATTTTGCTTCGTTTGTTTATTTTGATACTTTGTTTATTTTTGTAGCAGGTAGTGGATATTAATTTTCATAGTCACGTTTTGTTATTTATTTAGTTCAGAAAAGGGAAGCAGTGGCCCGGAAGACTCACCTGTTTTTATTATTTTTCACGGGAGCTTGGTAAGATCTCTCCTGCAAGAACAGCTATAGTCAGGGAACTGTTTTGTTTAGCTGCCCTACCTGTCTACAGTTATTTGTTAAAAATGTGTCTCTTTTTGTAAAGTTTGATTTAATGAGATGAAAAAATATATTGACGGCGATGTCAATCTCTCATATTCAAGCTTCTGTGTCTTTCATATGTTCGGCTCAAATCCTGATTTCATTAAATCGAGCCAGTTTTGGATTTTGGGCCGTAACAAGCACCTTTAATCATTTGGGGACTTATGGTTGACGACTATTTACATACCAATTAGCTTATTTTATATCCATGGAGATTTTAACAGGAAAAAAAAAATACTGTGAGAAATTGCTTGGGAAACTGTTCCTGCAAAGACTGTGAAACAACAGCCAGGTTCAGTGTTGGCAACTTGTGGATGAACTAAGTGTTGCACAAATGATTTAAAGTGCATGTGTGAGCGGTGTGAACGCTGGCCTCTCAAGAGTCCACAATTTTGTGAAGCCGCTTCAGTGTAGGTCAGGCAGAAATGTGCATCAAAGTGGCCACAAAGGGGGCAGTTGCGGGAACCTTTCTGAAAGCTAAAAATATGAATGTTCAGAGGACTGCAAGTCCACATAAAGTGCGTCATTCAGGACAGGGTCATTTGATGGCATACTGTGCTGACATCAAAATCCATGTCGTGCATACTGTAGTGAACATAATATACTGTGAAAGTGAACCCAGAGAGAAACAAACAAATGAGCATGTGTGGATGTACTGTGCATATGTAAAAGGGCTCGGTGATATATCAAACTGCACTGCGACTGTCCCGTCAAAGGAAAGTGCTACCGGAGGGTGGGCTTCCTTTCCCTGCTGCACAAGAGCACACTGGGAGGCCGAATTAATGCAAGGCTGCAGCCCCACTACAAAGGGAAGAGATTTGTCAATGCTGTATAATTTGCCTAATCTTGATATAAGAGTGTGTTCTTCAATACAAAGCATGGGCTTTAACTACGTTAAAAGCAAACGCCAGAGAAATGAGTTTCATAGTAACGTCTCTAACTTGGATGACATGCAGCTGTTTTTTATGATTATTAATGAGAGCGAAATGATTGACACGCACCATCTGTCTTGACAGATGACTTTTAATGATATTGTAGCACAATGAATCAATTTGAGCATGCAAATCATCCAGCCCTTGAGATAATCAGCGAACGATTACAGGTGAATACCTAATGCAAATAAAAGTCTTTCCTCAGGTAACAATTTAAAGTTTGACTACAATTCAAATAATTTAAAAGTTTGTCTGGTGGCCATTTTGAATTTTTTGTGGGTCTTTGCTAGGCTTGGTCATAATGTATGTTGATAATCAAAATATTTATGTCACCACACAGCAAGAAGGTCACCCGTTCGAGCCACAGCTGTGCATTTTCAGCTGGATGATTTCCATGGGAATTAACATAGAAATATTGGAATTGAGGGGGATATAAAGGAATGAATTGATAATTAGAGGGAATAAACTGGAAATTTACAAAAATACAGATTAGCCTATGACAGGGAATGTAGTTGACAAATCTTGATTAACTTAAAACAACCACATTTAATGCAATATCAGTTAAACACATTACTATTTTGAATGTTTTTGAAAGAAGTCTCTTATGCTCATCAAGCCAGAACAAAACAGTAATATTATTAAATAATATTAATCACAGTTATTTTTTCAGTTTTAATATACTTTCTAAATATTCACCCCATATCACCAGTCTCATATCATCAATCTTGGAAACAGCTTAATATTTTCATATTTTCAGGGTTCTTTGATTAACACAGTTAAATATTAATTTCCTCAATTTTCTAATTTATTCACATAAATTCCCATTAATTCCTGACAAGTTTCCCTTTGCAAGCCTAGCCAGGAGTCAATTTTGGATGCCATCTGGTAAACATGGGTTTACCCCACAGTCCAAAGGCATGGAGATTAGATCAACTGAGTAGTTTAAACTGGCCATTGAAGCAAGTTTATGTCCCGGAATTGGGAATACAAAAGTTGTACCAAAAAGGGCATCTGACGTAAAAAAAAAAAAAAGGATTCCGTAAAGTATAAAAGAAAAATGGTTGAATGAAAGAAAGATTATACAGACATCAAGATAGAGTTTTGACTGCCTTTTTGTGTTACTTAAGTATACCACACTATTCACTAAGTGCAACTGGAGTCTGAACAGCACTATGGCTTGATGGACTATTCTCTACTTTCTATAGGCAACCACTAAACTTTCGATTCTCCAACAGGTTGATGGCGTTGTCTGGAGATTACAGTGATCCGTCTATTCAGGTTTTATGTTGACCATGCACTTAAGAGGTTTCTCTCAATACCTGCAAAAACTTTGAGCGAAAAAAAAAAGTATGGGAACTATGCAGGTTTTCAGTAGATCTGATGAAGACAACAGACTCCAACTTAATTTGTGCTCTTCTTTATAGATAAATGTTCACTCTGGCCTTGCTCATGCAGCTGATAAAAGATTTAAATCACCCACCGCGGAATGGTAAATACTATATTTAAAATGACTACAATTCATAAGTTTAATTAGCAGCTATTAATTAATTACTCTAGGTTATTCGCAGGCTGAAATAATTCCTCCCTTGAGAGTCCCTCGATTGAGAGCAGAGAGGAGGTGGGATGGATCTCCACGGCAACCATCGCCAAATACTGCAGCGGATCAAATCCGAACAGTCTGGTGCAACTCGCCGATGTGAATTTCACTTCAAAGAGATTGTGATTGATAGTAGGTAAACAGGTGTGCAAAGGGCTACAACGGTTGTTTAGATGCTCGCTGTAAGCCTTGCTCCCATGGGAACCCACAGGCGGAGGCTCACAGCTGGCACGCTAACGTTTCCAGCAACAGCTGGGAGTGGCTCAAGAGGGGAGCCACATTAAACAGGAAGCTGGTCTTTAATTATGAGTGGCTGCTTTGGCTGCCTGTCCAAGTGTAAAGAACAATCAGAGACTCCTGAGGAAAAGACAAAGCCTGTGTGCATGCCATAGCACCAATTCTACCACTTAGTTATGGATGTTTTCTTTCACATCTTCAGTTTTATTTTTATTGGAAAAAGTATTGCAACTACTAGCAGAACATTCGACCTCTGCACCAGATTCAGACTTCTCTGTGACAACACGTCTCCACTTTTCACCTTGTACACTAAGTTTCTCCCAACACACATCACTCCTGTACTACATTGCGCGTCTCTCCCTCAGGCTGCTTGACCTCCTTTAGAAACAAAATAGCTGGCGCACAATGGGACCAGAGCCGGATAGTCTCCTTTCCTGTCAGTGCACTAAGACTGCCAGCTTGCCTGCAAACAGAGCCCTCCACTAGAGTTGGCATGTGTGCTGGTGGTGCCCATTACTATGCTGTGCTAATAATATGCTTGAAAGGAATAGCTATGGGTGAAGTGGTCTCCATGGATCTCATCTGGGTCATGGAACCAACTGAAAAAGCTACAAATGGAAGCCACCAACCTGGACCTTCAAAGTCTTGACCTATGTGGACAGTCGGACACACGGCTCCTGGTTTTCTGGAACCTCATTTTGCCAGTTATATCAAAAGGGATCTGGGCTCACTGTCAAGGCTCCAGCAGATCCATGGTCTGTCAATCTCCCAGTAGGATGAAACTTTGATGAAGAGCTAACATGGCAACGCTTCTACAAATTTAGATAGGCCAGATTTGTGCCCTTGATTGGGCATTTGAGTCCCTGGGCTCTGTAAGTGAGAAGTGGTGTCCTCTACTTGGCAAACCTTAACCGCATGGTTTTCTCGCCAGATCATCAACCCCAAACTTACTTTTTCCCAGTGTTTAAAATAGGGGACTTCGATATGTGAACTTTGAAAAAAAAAAATTTAAAAATATAGGCAACTCTATACACTTAAAAAAAAAAAGTGGAAAATATAGGTTTAATGCCAATGAGGAAGCAATATTTGGTAACATATTTAACCGTAAAAATGTTATAGCAATTTCCAAATGTTCAATATTGACAAAATTATCCCCTATACAGCAAAATGTACTATTTTTTTAGACAGTATAAATACATCTGACTTACAACCCGATATAACTCCACCCATGCTGCAAACCACTTCCCTTTTGTAAGGTCACAGATCTGTATTTATTGATTATCTAGGTATTTCAAAGACAAAGGTTAAAAATGAAAGTAATGATGGTGGACTACTTGCTGTGTTTTAGTAAACTTCACAAACACAGTTGTAGGAGAATCAGAGGGAGTCTGTGTACATGGCCATGCTTCTCGGCGAGTGAGCAGTAACAGCCCCAGAAACTCCCCGCTGGGCTAATGGTTCTACCAATTCTCAGACAAATTCTGACATGTCGGAATTAATCACTGCCAGTCTCTGGAGAGGGCTCACGTGACTTCAGTAGTGACCAATATGCTTCCTTTCATCCTGAAGTACTGACAAGTAATTGCCCTAGTACTTGCATCTAATCCAAATGCTGTCCTCAGGAATCACAAAGCTGCATATATCCATAAATTGACAATCCACAATTGAGTAACCTGCATTTAGTACTCCATTTAGCACTTGGAGTGACCTCAGAATTCACAGAAGAACGGCGGTATACATGAGTGCTGTCTTATATTAAGCATGTTTTTGTTCGCTTTGATTAATTTCTGCTAGTCAGAAGAATTATTTTGTCAGTCCTACTTCATACTTTAACACTAAATTCTCTGAGCACAAACAGTTATTTATTAGAAAATAAATAAATAAATAAACAGGTTGAAAAGGTTTTCATTTTCTAGATTGCTTTTGAAAACACTATCGGTTGGATTTAGGGAAGGGGTGGGTGAGTCGGTCAGTCAGTCAGTCCATAGCAAGCTGACCTGGTTGGCTGAAGAGTATATTGCACCCTCTGGTGGATTTGCGCAAGAAAAGGACACAGAAGAGAAATTTGAGATAATAAAAAATAATACACAGCGTCCTCTGGTGGATTTGCAAAAACAAAAACTGCAAGCAGATGTACCTCCGGTTACATATTTCGCTGTCCCCAGAAATGTAGACCTGGGTACCTATGTGCTATGAGCCTGGGTTGGACCAATCAAATTACACATACTGTCAGGGAAAAGTCACAGCAAAACTTCTTAGGTAAACAAAAATAAAACATCTAGATGGTCATGCCTCTTCCATTCTTAATTAATAAATGTAAGATACGCCTGACACCAAGAAGGAAAGTTTAATCGAGAAAAGTCAGAAGGTGTGACATCTGCAACACACAAAATTGAATTGCTTTGAGTTTGGCGCTGGGACTTAAGAATGAACAAGTTGCAACAGAGTCAAGCAAATGCTGGACGGTATCCAGAGCAATCACTGATGGCTGCCACCTGTCCAGCACCTTCCTCTTCTGTCCTCTCCTCTTTAAACAAAACAAAGCCCCCTGGCATTTGAATGGCAGCGTCAAAAAACTGAACCTTTGTAGATGAATGGAGCAGTGAGGGAATTGGCCTGCCAACCAGGCTCATGCATTCATCAATCTTATCCGCACAGGAAATCAAACAGATGATGCACAATATTAGGCATCAGAAACCCCAGCTCTCAAAGCAACACATTCTGGCTTCACAAAAGAGACTGTCCATTGTAAATGGATTCATTAAACGCACATAACAACACCTGACACAATGCTACAACTAATATAAATGACAATGATACACCGCAGGAAGTGTCTCCCTAAATATTTTGCCAAGGATGGAACAGTATTGTGTGGAAAAACCAAAATGATATCAGACATCAAGTATGTTGCTGTTATTTACTACATGGTTTTAAATGTAGGTGAGCTTTGTAATGTTTGATTTTTAAGAAAATACAATCTCAATTTCAAGAAAGATTCGTTATTGATAGTAGAATCAGACTTAGTCCATTGACTGTTGAAACATTTGTTGCTTGTAAAACTTCAACTAGTATGCTTAATTACACACGTCATGACTTTTCCAAGTACGATGCGATCCTGGATTAACATCTATGTTGATCCTGGAACATAATTTTTGATCGAAAATGTAATTCATACCTATTCCCTACCCCAAAACCCAACCATAACTGTACATTATTCCCAAAATCAGAGGGGAATAATAGTTGGATAACAATCATGTAGAAGTGCATAAACCTAACCATATACTTAAACTTAACATAAACGGTAAACGTACCCCTTAATTCTGATTGGCTGATTGGAATGTTGTTCCAGGATCAACATAGATGTTAATCCAGGAATATATCCTACTTTGTAAAATCAGGTTGGCCCTCAATTCCCAAACAATCGCCCATTGTAACTGCCCCTTCGCTGGATATTTTATTGACAGGTGATCCAGCCAATCATAACGCCAATATTCTGTGCCCCCGTCACTGTCTGCCATTATGTCCGACAAGCAAAACAACACAATTAACCAGGCGTGTCTCTCAAAACACAGAAAAGTGTATGAGATGGATACCTATGTGTGAACCGGAAGTTGCTGATACTTTTATTTCAGTATACTGACGTATTCCAACTGTACTTCCCTTGTAGCAAACTAACGGTAAGAGTGGCATGGTTAAGATTATTGTAGCTGAAGCCTTCAAAATGACGTCAACAGAAAAGGGCCACCAATCTAAACGTGGAAGCAAATGGTCCGACTTTGATTGAAGATTACCTAAACAAACATTTACATTGATTTGCACGGATTAAATTGCGCAAGCAAAATGATCATTGTAAATTTTGATTTCACACGGACTTTAAACATTCATAACTCTTTTATAGATAGCCATTGCACAAAGCTCAGCTCAACCATTATACCCTGGACTGAAGATATCTGTGGGTTGAAAGGCTCTGCTTCAAAAAAAACGAAGAGGATTCCAGGAGTGATGGTGTTAAACAAACTGTCAGCGTTTGACACTACCGCTGCATGCTAAGAAGGTTGTCAAAGCGATCCACAGCTGCTAAATAGAGTATTAACCTTTCAATTTAGACTAATCAGCTTTACAGAGGTGATATCCGAGGTGTCGCGCAAATATTCCTATAGCATCCACTCTGTGGGTTGTGTTTGCAAACAAATTCAAGAGCTCACCAAATGATGCATATGGCAAATCCCATACATTTAGAACTGAATGCAGTTAAACATATGCAAATGTGGCAGCTAGAGGCCTTTCGCAATGTTTTTCAGAATGGTTGCCATCAAATAAGTGCAGATCAGAGTTATCTGTCATGCTTTACGCTGCCATGGATCCTTCTCCAGAGAGCATGGGGATAAATCTGATGCGCCTCACAAACCTCCATCTAATGGCTCTTTCTGGTCTTTTTCTCATCCTCGTAGTCTTTTATTCCTGTCGTGGTATTAAGCTACTCCCAGATAAAAGCCTGCCGAAGAGCCGATCAATACCTATATTCTCCATGTTTGCTTTGAAATTCTGACACTCTCCGATAGTTTTCATCTGCCCCTGGGGTGTTAGCCATGCAAATTAGCTGTGGGAAAAAAAGCACCTTAAATCAATAAAATCCAGACTTCAACTATTCATAAGCAGTGGCTCATGAATATCAAGAGAAAAGTAGGACTGAAATAGTGATTCAAACGCAATCTGGTGAAACTCGATGAATAATGAAAACCGCAAACTTAAAAATGCATTGTTTTGTTAATGGTCGAATCAATATGTCATATTCTGTTGCATAAATCTCAGCCAACTTTAAGCCTAGATGTTATTTCCCCTGAGACTTTGTTAAATATGAGTATTAAAGTTAGGGTCAGTATAAACTGCCTTTAGTTTCAGGATAAATGACTTTAATCAACAAGTCTAAATAATGCAGTTGTGGTGTCAGTATATGCACTGAAGGAGAAAATAACATCTACATAACCTGCAGCTCCGAACGCATACAGTGAACTAATTCTAATGAAGTAAATAACTGAATGATTATGCCATCACTGTTTATGACTTTATTTAAATGATGACTACAAAGTGGAATTGCAAATTTATGGTAATCGTATATTCTTGATATAGCACTTGCCATGTGACAAGTGGGGTCTGTGCTATAGAGTTTAGCCTCCGGCAGCGAACATAACTTCAACAAAGTTTTTTTTCCACTGCATTTCAAATCAAAAGAGCACATATTTATAATCCCAGTAGCAGACAGCGTTTAATAATTTAAAGGAACAGTTCACTCAAATATGAAAACTATTTATTCACACTGTGTTATCAAACTCATAAGTTTGGAAGCTTGAATCTGCCGTGGAATACAAAAATAAAAATGTAATCGGCAATGGTGATCTTATGATTCTGACCTTCTTTTGAGTTTCAATTTTGTAATTTTCACTTTCCTTCTTAAAATGGAGAGTTTATACTTCAAGTTTGCAAGTTGCCTTCTCACAATTCTCAACTGTGAGTTTATAATTTGAAGCTTGAGAAAAAGAAATCTGAATTAAAAGACATAAATGCAGAGTTATGAGGGGGGGAAAATCCCAATCATTATGACAAACTTGAAACTGTGATAAATAAACTCAGAATTATGAGGGAAAAACTGTGGGAAAAAAAGTATCTTGCAATTCTGACTAAACTTGGAATTGTGAGAAATCAGAACTGTGAAATATAAACTCGAAATTGTGAAGGAAACAAGTCATAATTTCAGCAAATAAACTCTGAATTAAAGAAAAAGCCAGAATTGCAATATATAAACTCCAATTGTGAGGGGGAAAAGTTTTTAAGATATACACATTGCACTTTAAGAAATAGTCTCAAACTTCAAATAGCAGGATATAAACTTGTAATTGCAAGAAAAACGTCAGAAATGTCAGCCTTTATTGGAACTCTAAGAGTTTTTTGCATTATTATTCTGCAGAGAAAACAAGCTTCCATTGAAAAATGTATACTTTTTAAATAAAATAAATCACACTCATTTTTTAAAAAATTTTGTCCTATTTGAGTTCCATTGGAAATAACATAATACAGCACATGATGTTATTTCCAATGGAACTCAAATAGGACCATATTTAAAGGGGACATATTATGTCCCTTTTTTCAAGATATAAAATAAGCCTCCGATGTTCGTAGAAAGTGTATGTGAAGTTTCAGCTCAAAATACTGCACAAATATTATTTTATAACTCTTTGAAACAGCCCCTTTTAGGCTTTGATCCAAATTGTGCCATTTTGGTGACTGTCGCTTTAAATTCCAATGAGATCTTCTTAAAAGTGGGCGGAGCTACAAATGCCTATGCATCAGCATAGTGGCAGATTTAGAACCAAGATTAACCTCCTATGCTAATGACGGAGAGATTCTCACAAATGACACGTACAAAGGGAGAATGTCAATAAAAGTGTGTCTGCAGACTGTTTTTATGAAGTATGATTCTAAAAAAAATTATTAATACATTTTATATTAGAAGCTGTTATATTCACATACATTCACATGTTTAAACCCCTCATAAAAGTGATTTTTGCATAATAAGTCCCCTTTAAAGAATTAGTGTGAATTGTTCTAATATATATATATTAAAAAAGTAGTAATTTCACAGCTATTACAGTGTTCACATATGCCAAAACTAATCAAACTAAAAGAGAGAAAACATAACAGGTCAATGCTCCAAATGAGCCAGATGTGAATGCTCGGAATGCCCTAAATGAACATGTTTCCCCATCATTCTCTACTCCATCTTTATAGATACTGGGATCATTCAAACCAGGGAATGATAAATAAATTCAGTGTGGTCAGAGATTTGACAATGATGAATAAGGTGTGCATTGTCAATCACAAATAAAAAAAAAAGAAAAGAAAAAAATGTGTGTCATCTTACGCTCCCTCCCTCCTCCGATTCCAGCCCTACTTTCCTGGTTTGTGTGACTCCAATTCCCGGCTTTAAATAACATTTTTCTGCATGACTGAGCGAGACAGATATCCTTTTTGACATATGACAAAGACGCCATCCAGAACTAATTTCTCTGGCAGAACATACAGTATAATGTTTTAATGGGATTTTGTTGGATATTGATTGAAAATTGATGTTTTTGGGAGTGGAGGTCATGTATGAACATCACACACAGAGCTTCTTATGCAGTTTTTCACTTGGGCGAAACCCTGTCTTTTAATCTGACTTTCATCAAATTAAATCGGCAGAAAGTTTGCTTGAATGTGAGAACAATAACTGCAAGTGATTGGCATTTAAGCACTAAGTGAGAGCCATTAGATCGATTCAGTCTTGCGTGATATGCTATGAAGGGCGTATTACATTTGACTTCACATCACGCTCCATAAAATAAAAGTCATTCGGCGACTATCATATTAAATGTCATTCAATGTGCTAATTCTTGCACTTAGCAATTTTGATCCTTAATAGGCATTTAAAAGGAATTGAGAGATATTTATTTTGCAGTTTGACTGAATCGTTTCACAGGGTCAGCCGTCTTCACAATCAGAAAACTGAGTACACTTTAACAACAAAAAACAAAACAACTGACAATGTTCTTTACTATAATATCCAGTATTTAAAGCAGAATAATTTGCTATTCTCTAAAAAGCATGTTCAGAATGTTCCTCAAGAGATCATCAGATAACAATAGCTGTAAATGAGCATGAACCAATATGAAAAATTAATACAGGGAAGTGATTATTGTTATGTCACACTGTAAAATAAACTTTTTCCAAAGCAGTAAATAACTTTAATGAACAAAGCCTAAAATAATCATTAATCGAGCGAATCGTTAGTTCAGGCAGGACACGTCCGTCAAGCTTGCTTAGCTGAAAATGTTTAACAATCCGGTTCTGACATCTGTCACAGCGTTCTATTTAAATGATACATCCAGTCTTTCTTCAGCATTTGGCTGTTCACCAATTCTACACTGCCTCCACCAACCCCAACTCCTCCTAGATCATTGCTCATATCTGTTTAAAAGGTCACGAAACACCAAAACACATTTTTTGAGATGTTGACAGTCACATATGTGTCCCACGCTGCTAAAAACACCATTAGGAAATACATTTCACAAAAAAGTGAAAATAGTTTTTTCCGTTATTTCGAGCAAATTCGTTCTTCCGGTTTGAAAAGAAATTTTGAAGCTATGTCACAGCGATTAGATCCTTGTCTGTACTGGCGAGTACAACGTGACATCTTTGAGCGTTCAGCATTAATTCATATGAAAAACTTTCAAGTCTTTCCAGACCGCTAATCAGCGCGCTCTATTGTGTATGAGGTGCAACTTCATTAATATGCACGATAGCTTCGAAGACTGTTTTTACCTGGGTTTTTTTTCTCCCATACTGCGTGCGGTATCAAACATTCCATTAAAACTACACACTTACAGAAGTTCCTCGCATCCAATATCTCGTTTGTCACGGGGGGCATGCATGAAATGTTCCTGAATGAAAGTGAAAGTGCCAAACTGCAGTTAAAGTCGGCAAATTAATAATTTGGCAAATAATTCGATTACTGATGTCCATGTAAATGCAGTCGCTGTCTTTCTCCCCTGTGTCTGTGTGTTTTGCCTCAGCGCGTGCCCAAACTGAAACTCCCATTTTTATGCAAAACCTTCCCTCTTTCCCTCCCCCGACACTCCCACCTAAACAGAGCTGGACTCACCCACTTTCCTCACTTTTTTCAAACTAGAGGTGTGAAAACACCCTGCTGAGACAGGGGGGTTTCGTGGCCCTTTAAAGTATTAGCTAAGTATATGGTAATCAGTAAATAACTTTAATGAACAGTGTTTCAAGAAAATACTTTAGATTTTTCTATTTCAAAATTGACTAGTGATATAACCAATGACTATACATTGTTGCAGAAATACCACAAATAAAATACTTAAACTTTATTTTTAAATAAAATGTGTAGTGGTTTTAGGCATCAATACATATCCAATATAAAAGATAAAGATGAACGCGGTTCAACTTTCGCGCCCTTGCAGTTTCGCAGATTGTTTTTTATTGCAATTTGACATGCTTTTTTTTTTTTACAGCGCATTGTGTTCTGCGTCCTGATTGGCTGTAGACTGATTGGCTGTAGACCATTGTCAATCGATCTCCTCCGTGTCTCCTGTACAGTACAGAATGCGTTCAGCTTGCCAAATTAACATAAATCTTCGATCGCTGGCAGTGTGAGTTTCAACAAGGATGCAAAAAGGGTTGTAACTGTCCGCAGCAAGACCATCGTAAATGAGGTTGCACACCAGATGCCATGCATTTTAGAATTGTAAACATAGGTTTATATCAGGGTACGCACACCGGAGCTGCAGCTACGACTCAGGACACTGTTCATATTTCTGCCGCGCCACAGAGTGCCATCTGAATAATTTCATTTTAAACAACATGCGAATGTGCACGTCCGTGTGTTTTACTTCCAACTGTCATGTGCGTGGCGCATCCAGAGTGCGACCCCCTTAAGGATGGAGTCTGCTTTAGCTTTGTGGATCAGTGACTGCAGGAAAAAAAAAATTTACACATGCCAACATTATCCGCACAAAAGCTAAAAAAGCTTTATAAACCTTTTGCTGACAGCGATGAATGTTTGTGCCTGACAACAGGTTTTGATCTTTTGTTTCATTCTATAATACTGGACTTATTTTTCTACGAAAGTTTGAACTTTGAGGGTGTTTAAACAAGAGAGAAAAGTGTGAAAATGTTAATGCCTGTCTGAGAAAAGTGTATAAAGTGTGTAGTGAGGGGTTTTTACAGCCTTAAAACATCTATAGTAATTGTAAAAAATAAAGCTGACTACTTCGCGGATTTCACCCATTGCGGGTTATTTTTAGAACGTAACTCCTGACTCGTGTTATTAAAAATTCATGTTATTAAAAATGACTTTTGAGAGAGTTTTAAATGAAATCAACACAAATATAGAAAAATTTGATATAGAAAAAAGAATTGATATAGAAGTTTGTGTATTATCGGCACCAGTGAATATAATTATTCAGAATATATTGTACAGTATAAATTAGGTTTTATTTTTGTTTTAGCCATATTATTTTAGACTAAAACCGCAGCTATTTCCTTGTTAACTAACTGAAATAAGCACACTTTTAATTATTTAACGTTTGCATTGTTATACAAGCTACAATATAACCCCATTTAGAGGTCATGTCATTGATGTAGCATTAAAGAACTTCAAGGGTCTAGAGAGCTTCTAAAAGTCCAAACAATCAACCTGTCCTTGCTCAACATAAACTCCCATCCAAAACAGCAGAAATCATAATAGACAAGATAACACACTTCACCTGAGGGGTTGTAGCCAAACATGCCCCTGGTTGTTCTTGTAATGGGCTCCAAAGTGGTTAACATCCTCTTTGTGCACTTCTGGTGCCATTAAGAGGTAATCTAGGTCAGAGCCCCAAAGCTTGAGCCAAAACTCTAAAGCAAAAGATGCTTGATGGTTTGTGAGAGCATCAACAGAGGCAGTGAATTGTGGGATACTCCTTCAGAACTAGCAAAAGCAAGGTAGTTCACGCAACAATGGAAATTCTTTTATCATTTATTCAACCATTACTTGTTTCAAATCTTTATGAGATTGTTTATTCTGTTAAGCACAAAAGAAGATATTTTGAAGAAAGCCATAAACCATTGACTTCCATAGTATTTGTTTTTTTATTTTTATGGAAGTCAATGGTTACAGGTTTTTAGCTTCTTTTCTTTTTAACCAAAGAAAGAAACTCATAAAGGTTTGGAACCACTGAGTAAATAGTGATTACATTTTCATTACATTAGGCCTTTTCATTAGGCACTTCATTAGGCCTTGGTTATATTGCAGGTCTGTAACCATAAACGCATGTATTGTGAATAGAGAAATGGTTCTGTGTTAATTCTGAGATTTTCAGAATACATTGCAATTCATTCTTGAAGATGTTCCAAATGTAGCTTTTACCCACAGATGGCACTGTATTCTGCATACTTTCAATTCACATTTCACTTGAGCCCAAAATAATCATTAATCGAGCATAGTGTTAGTTCAGGCAGGACACGACCATCAAGCTTGTTTCAGTTGACAATCAGCTGAAAATAAAGTTTACCAATCCGGATCAGACGTCTGTCACAGTGGTCTTTTTAAATGATACATGCGGTCTTTCCTCAGCGTTTGGGTGCTCGCCAATTCTACCATCCCCAACTCCTCCTAGGTAATTTCTCATATCAGTTCGAAGAGTTAGATAAGTATATGGTAATCAGCCTTATGTCTCATTAACGTGTAATCAATCAAAATTGTTTATGAACACTTTTTGGTTCTGTTAGTCCCATAGATGGGAGGGGGGATGGGCTACATGGATAGGTGTGTGGAGTTTTGCCCAGAACAGAACCATCCCGTCAACACTATATTCTTAATATATCTGACGAAAATATATAATATAGTAATATTAACTTAATTAACTTTAAGACGAAAGAAATTTGACGAAAGTGATCCTGACGGAAATAAAGTTAGAATAGTTTTAAACTAATTACAATTATGGTGAGCTACATGATATTACTCTTGCGACACAAAAGCAGAGAAGCAACTATTTGACCACTTACTGTACATCAGCCGAGCGCATGGTTAAAACTCAACCTAGAACGCCACCTGCTGCTAAAAACTAAGCTCAGAATGGATTCCAGAGAGAATTGTGATGAATCTTGAAAATAAAAAATCCACAAATCACAACGGATTAATTTATCATCACACTACTATTTAATGGTATATTATTTTATGATTGTTGCATGTCAGATTGTTAGGTGACTCCAGGGAGATGTTGGGTAACAGCTGAAAGACTGCACAACATCTTAATGTCATGCTGTACTATACACATCTTAGCAGAAGCTGGTCACAACTGAAAGAGCTGAGTGGGCAGTGTAAGGTTGCGTTGACATTTTCATTGACACGTGAAATTGAAATGTCTCTGCAGAAACCCCAGGAAGCACTTGTGGTAATATCTGAAGGTTTTTTCCCCCTTCGTCTTTGTGGAAAATGAGGTGACAAATAAAGCCTAAGTGTATGGTAGAGACAGTTCTGACTGAGTGAAAAAGGGAAAATTGGAAAGTGCTTATTTCTAGGGTGAACTTTTAACTCACCCGTAATGCACACACTTACTGGCTACTTTATTAGATACACATATTCAACTGCACATTAATGGATATATCTAAGGAACTATATAACTTGGAATCAAATCAGTGCTTTCAGACATGCAGATGTGGCCAGTGAGCGAATTATACATTGGTTATCAGGGGGTTTGCTTTCTTTCAGTAGTAAGTGTAATACATAGGCATGCCTCATGTACTGCATCTCACTTGTTAATTAAACTTATTTAAGTTTTCAGTGTTTTAGGGATAATGATTGGATTCTGACTTACAGTAATCTGTCATGGGCTGTTTCAACAGACATGCGGTTCTCAAAGACAACCTATTTTTGTTATAAAACAGTTGCCAAAAACCTAGGTTGCAATGCCCATGTTGGACACTCGAGCAGGGCTTCCCAAACTTTGACCCCCAAAATAACAATGATAAATTACTAGCGAGCCCCAATATCCTCTTAGGTGGTTATTAATATATAAACCTTGCACACAACGGTGCACACATACCAATAGGCCCAAGTCTGTTTATCATTTAATTTTGGAGAACGCCACTCGGAGATCATTCTCCATGTTCAGTTGTGGCCTGTATTTATTTTTAATGTACGTGAGTGCTGTAAAGGTGTCAGAATGTTTAACCTGGTGCCATAAAATCAATGTGCTGCATCTGACTCTATTGCTGTGTCTTTAATATAACGTAATAAAAAAATAAAATAAAAAAAAACCTAAAAGGCTGGTGGATTTTTATTTGCATGCTGTTTTTTTAATGTAACTATTACCTAAAAAATTATTCAGTAGGTTATTGATAAAATATGGTAATTCTAATAATTTTATTAAATTAATATGATTTTTGGAAATCACCAAGCTACCCACCCTCATTGTCCTGTGACCCCCCCAGGGGGTCCCGACCCCCACTTTGGGAACCACTGCATTAATGGACTTTACTAGAACTATGTTAAGCTGCTTTGACACAATCTACATTGTGAAAAGCGCTATATAAATAAACTTGACTTGACTGCACTAGAGGGCATATTGGTGTTGTCAAATGTATTGAGTTAAGTACCATTCAGTACTGAAATTTTTAAAACGTCCATTCCCCGCTAACATTTGAGCGCTGCTGAGTGTGTTCTGAAACACTGCTGATTGGCCGTTGTGTTCACGTGCTCAATAGAAATGACTGGTACCGAACCTGATACTTTTGACAACACTACTGCATATGAACTTTGTATTTTGTGTGTGAACTCCAAATCCCATGGTCCTTTGCTTCCTTGACTGTCTATTGCCTTCGGATGTTTGTTCATCCTGTTTAATTCTGTGTGTATAGAAATCTGTTTCATTTGCCTTTTTGCTTTACTCCTGCCCTTCTGTTGGGAGTCATTTTGGTTTCGTTATATTTGTTTCTTGCCTGTTCTAGTATTTTTAGAGTTTTGCTTTGTGTTTTTCGCGAATTATGCTTTGTTTGTTATCACCTGGATTATCACTTGCTTTATTAAAAACTGCACTTGGATCCTTTACCAGTTTGACTCGACCAATTCCATATAAACTTGACATTTTGCCAAACAGTGGCGAGTTTGCATCCAATCATAATCAACAGATTAAATCATCTGCAATTGTGAACATGATTTTGCATAGCTTGTCAGTGAACTACAGCTCTGTGTAGTAAATGCTGCTCCATCTGAAAGCATGCGCTGGAAATGTACCTACTGCTAATTACAGAACCAACTTAACTGGCAAAATGAGCACACAATAATGGTTACGATTAATTGTGCAGCTCTACTTCGTATTAATGTAGTTACTTGCAGAAAAGTATGGCAGTATACTACGCTGAACTTTTAGATTTATGTATTTTGGACAAATTTCTAAAAGGTATAGAGCACTGCATAAATGATGTTTTCTTAGCATGTAATAGCATTACCATAGCAATGACTGGAGGTGGGGAAAGTGTACTCTTTAATTTTCTCCCAAGTCTAGACACAAATCCATATGTAAAATAAGTCATACGCAAATCCTGTTAAATCAAAGCACATGTAATAAAATCATACAGTGAGGCTGGTCTGACAGGCATGAGTGCAGTCGCACAGACTCAAAGTCAACCCACAGAGCTGTTTTTTTGTAGCACAAAGAGCTAATCATCGAGACGCCTGCCACAGGCTAGCACTTCCAGCGAAGTAGATTTCTCGCAGCATCATCAAAAACAGCATTAAAGTCGAGACTCGAATAACACACACAACCTCCAATTAAGAGCCGATTTAATTCAGGTCCAGGGGCTTCTGCTCAAGAATGTGGCTCATTCAATGTCTGCCTTTCTTCTGCCCAAGGCCACTGCACTGCAGGTTAGACAACAAAACACATCCTCTCCTTTAAAGTACATGTGTATGGAAGTATTACAGAGGACATCTATTCAGAGACATCAGCGGTGATGTGAAAAGGGATTTTATTGTGAAATGTCGTTCAAAAACATAGTTCCTATGCTAAATATATACATTTAGTGTATATGCATGTATATTAAAGGAAATACTGTGAAAATGTCCTTGCTGTTAAACATGACTTGGAAAATATTTGAAAATAATAATAATAATAAATACCACAGCAGGGCTAATAATTTTGGTTTCAACCGTTTAAGACTATTATGGATCAGAGCACAGCCCAAAAATACTAATAATTCATTCATTTTCCTTCTGCTTAGTCACTTTATTCATCAGGGGTCGCCACAGCAGAATGAACCGCCAACTTATCCACCATATGTTTTACACAGTGGATGCCCTTCCTGTCACGGTTGCAGGTGCATGCGCCCTGTCTGTTGTCTGTTATTGTCACGTGGGATTGTTTTGCAGTCCCATGCGTTCTGTGTGGATCACGTGTGATTACATCAGCTGTGCTAATTTGCTGCTACAGCTGTACGTAATCACCGTGGTCCTATTTTAAGAGCTGGATCCAGCTCTTCAGTGTCAGTTCGTTTTGCGTGTTTTTGTATCTCTGTTGTTCCCAGGAACCTTGTCTGTTTTATGTGGACTTTGTGCGGTGCCTTCGACATTCATGTGTCAGGTATTTGGTCTGCACCCTGACCTGCACTCTATCTTTGTTAATAAATACTTGCAATTGGATCCATCAGACTTTGTCTGTTTATGGCACGTGACACTTCCAGCTGCAAACCAGTACTGGGAACACACATACACTACGGCCAATTTAGCTTATTCAATTCACCTATAGCGCATGTTTTTGGACTGTGGGGGAAACCGGAGCACCCGGGGGAAACCCACGCCAACACGGGGAGAACATGCAAACTCCACACATAAATGCCTAGTGGCCCAGTTGGGACTCGAACCAGCGACCTTCTTGCTGTGAGGCGTATTATTATGGTGGCTTGCTTACTAAGCCAGCGTAATAATACTAATACTAATTTAATACTAATAATTTGCTATTTTATTTTATTTATTATTTTACTTAGCAAATTTGAAGCATTACTTTTTTAATCATTTAAAATGATGCATTTTCTAACATCACTTATTCCTATAAACATAAGTACATGTTTTATAAGTACAAGATTCATTTGACATATTGATAATATACACTTTTTAACTAACAATTTAATTTTAATTTTAGACACTTTACTGGCATTGAATATGCTGTGTTTATGTATATAAAAATCCCTCTTGTGCATTTAATCTAATGGGGACACCAAAATGGGACATCTTATCAATTACTTTATGCACCCTTAACAACAAATTCCTGCTTAGGCATATAGTAAGTACACAAAAAATTACTACAATCCAGCAATTGATTAGCCAACTAGATCAGTCACTGTTCAATTAGGTTAAATGCTGGTATTGTTTAGCTGACAGCTCATAACAGCTGGCGATAGGCCCTAAGCTAGCTATGAATGGAATCAGTTTAATGAACAAAGTTGGCTGTATATGCTGTTTCTAACTATACAGCTACCCCACTTAATAGATCAGATTGGCCAAATAAATTGAGCAAAAGCATGAGAAGCGAGTCAGAACTGATTTATCTAACAGCTCATAAGCTGATCTGTGCGGTTTCATTGTTCATTTTCTCCCAGAACATAAGATAGTAGTAGAAACACTGTAACACGGAATGTCAAATCTTAAAGTGTGCTAGCCTGACATTTAAGACCAGTTAAATATTGCAGGAAACAATAATTATCTTGTCACACCAAAAGGTACAATTGCTGACTAGATTAAAGTAATTTGAAAAAGTACTGGTGTTATTGGAATAATAAAACAGGACCAGAAAGTTTTACATTTTACAAACTTGAAGTTGAAGTTTGATGGTTTCAGTTTAAAGTGATTTGAAGCATGTTGCTGGGATGCTTTAAAAACTGCTAGCATACTTCTAGCATTATTAGCTAACATATTTCTAACATGAATTAGCACAATGCTAAAATGCTTGTAGCATGGTTTTAAAGTCCGCATGAACTGGAAGCTGTGATCGTTTTTTAGTTGTTTTTTTCATATTGTGCCGCAGAGAAATGGAATTGAATGAACATGAATGGAATATTGGAATATTAATTAAACAGTGGGTGTGGCTTGTTTTTTCTACTGCAAGCTGAATGGATGTAGGCATTTCATTCAGAAAGATCAGGAAAAGGGTTTCGAGATAGTTATTACAACCTAACAGACAGCTCCTCCTCACCATTTCTGCTTGTTGTCAAAACTGACAGTTGGAGGGGCATGGTTAAGTATGTTAATACCTCAGACAGACGTAATCTGAGTATGGACAAATGAATTGTTAACCACAAAACTAGTAATGTGCGCTAACAAAAACATAGTTAGTTTTGATTTTGTTTGTACTTTAACAACTGTGGTTATACAGATAGTAATCTAAATAAAAACATGCTTACTGCATGTTTACTACAATACTTAACTATGATTAAGCTGATCATTAATTAACTTGAATTTTGAATTGAATGATTCTAAGAATTGTACCAGCATGACCTTTAACAAAACTCAGGTATACTGTACGTCCTCTTCCAAGTTTCACTCTATCTCATGCACAGTTGAGCGTGGAAGCTTTTTAAAGTATAGTCCGTTGACCGTGAATGAGTATAGACAGACTAGTGGACTGTCCTTTTCATGCGTTCAATTCACTGGCTCATGCACTGTTGTCCACATATGAGTTCACGTGTAAACAAAGCACGCCCAGCAACCACAATAGACATTGAGGGCAACGAGAAACTGCCAAATTGTTCCCTACAATATTGATGGTGCTCTGTTTGTTGTTACGATGATTAAAAAAAATGTACGTTTTAAGTTAAATGGTTAGAATGGTCGGATTCAATGTCAAAATGACAGAGATGACTGAGAAAAATAGGAGGAGCTTTACCAAAACAACACTTCAGTCATTAGTAACCAAGTAGCTAAATATTTGGCAAATGTTTTAATGTACATGATTCATCCATCTATCCATCTATTGTTCTATCCATCTATCCATTGTTCTATACATCCATCCCTTCATACATCCATCCATCCATCTATTGTTCTTTCCATCTATCAATTGTTCTATCATCTATCCATCCATCAACCTATCTATCCATCGTTTTATCCATCCATTCATCCATCCATCCATCCATCCATCTATCTATCTATCTATCTATCTATCTATCTATCTATCTATCTATC
>CAIGQV010016734.1:13549275-13562724 GCA_903798115.1 Danio jaintianensis
TATATATATATATATATATATATATATATATATATACATACACACATATTTTATTTATCTTTTCATTTATTTATGCTTTTGAATTGCGTTACGAGACCTTGATCTTTCCTCCAATAACTTTGGATGTCGAAAAGTTTGAAAAAGTGGTTTTAATTGACATTTATAATAGTTTGAAATGATATACAGTTGAAGTCAGAATTATTAGCCCTCCTGAATTATTAGCCCCCACCCTGTATTTTTATTTATTTTTATGGAAAGACACCTTTTTTTCAACACATTTTTAAACAATATAGTTTTAATAACTCATTTCTAATAATGGATTTCATTTTATCTTTGCCATGATGACAGTATATCATATATTTTACTAGATATTTTTCAAGATATCATTCAGCTTAAAGTGACATTTAAAGGCTTAACTAGGTTAATCAGGCAAGTCATTGTATAACAGTGGTTTGTTCTGTAGACAATAGAAAAAAAATTATAATATTGCTTAAGCGGGCTAATAATATTGACCTTAAAATGGTAATTTAAAAAATAAAAACTGCTTTTATTCTAGCCAAAATAAAACAAATAAGACTTTCTCCAGAAGAAGAAAAAAAATATTACAGGAAATACTGTGAAAAATTTGTTGCTATGGTAAACATCATTTGGGAAATATTTGAAAAAGAAAAACAAAATGCACAGGAGGGCTAATAATTTTGCCATATATAATAACTATTCTAGGGGACATTGCGATATTTTGTTTTGCTGCAATATATATTGGTATATGAAAATAATTTCACCAGATGATTTGAATAGCTCTATTCAGAAACAATTCATTAATTTAGATCAACTGGCATGATCAAGTTTTTTTTTTAATATATAAAATATAATAAAATACAAGCATATATAAATGACAGAGCAAAAAAAAAAGAATAAACAGTGCTTTATGGTTTTCTTGGTAACAGTATTCAAGTACGAAAATTGAACAATCAAATGTAAAATAACATGGTCATCACTGTATTGTAATAATATATTCAGCTTTTAATCTATAATAAATAATCTAATCCCACGATGTGATTATTTCAATGCTCAAAGTGATATATTATTCAGCCCTAATATATTGTCTGGAATGGTGTTGAAATTTATGGTACAAAAACCTCGTAATAAACAGCCAGTACTTTTTTCTGTTATTTTACGAACTTGTTTCCATATATGTTATTTCGTATATAATATACTTTATATTAAAACTACTAAAATAATAATAAAAGTCACTCTAGAGTTAAATTTTTTTAACATCCAAAGACGACAAAGCACAGATCAAGGTTACAAAATGCAATTCATAATCTTAAATATGCAGAAAACACCCATGAATACCAAAATATGGAAACGGTTAACATATTTTTTAGTTGTTTTACATTGTACAATAAAATGCTAGCATAGTGAATATTGCAGAGTTACAAGAAGAGCAAAAATCTGTTGCACTATTATTCTTTCTTGAGCTTAGTTAGCATATTACATATTAGTTAACACATTTATATGCATACATACTTTATAAATGTTAAATGAAGAGTTCTTCAAATTTTGAAAATTCCAAAAGGTTTATGATCGGACTAATAACCATAAATGCTGCCAATATTACAATGTTTTCAACTTGAGTCAAGTTTGGATCAGTTAAAATTTTTAAAAATAAATTCAAATCATTTGTCAAAGAACAAATTGAGTGAAAAAAATATTAGTTTAAATACTTGCCAAGCCATGCAGTATAAAAGCAGCATTGCAGACTTGCATGCAGCTTTTATATCCCTCACAATCTCCACTTCAACACTTTCCTCTCCTTCACCTTCCTGCGCATTCTGCTTATTTGTTTTCTCTGAAAGCCTAACCATGGCACTTCTAACCCCGCTACTTCATCGCAGCATCTAAAGAGCCATCAATGCTGAACGGGTTGGCAGCAGGCCTGGATGACGTGGCCACCCTTGGGCGTCAAGTCGCGCAAATTAATTGCATATGGATAAAAGTGTACGTTACGTAAATCCTTTATCAGCTCAGCATAATAATGGCAAAAAAAAGGAAAGGTCTGACAGATGCCATCGCCACTGAGCTTCAAGCGCTGCTTTTCAAGCGTGCGTGTGCTGGTAGATTATTAAGAACCATTTTCAAATCCTAATTAGGGAGCAGATATGTCACAATATGGCAACCCAGGCAAACCTTTGGGAAAAGTGCAGCCGGGGCAAGGGTCAAAACTGATTTAATGAAGCCAAAGTGCTTTTAAGGGGTCAATCTTAAATTAAATTCATGATCCAAGCATGGTTTGGTATGTGTGCGTGTGTTTTAATAAACAGAATCCACCACACACACACAATTCAACAAATAAAAGACCTGACCCCAACAAAACATCGTTAAATGAACCGACTCATAAGTGTCAGCAACAAAGATACTCCTCTGGGATCCTGTAAAAACAGGCATTAATTATGCACATCTTGACATTTTGAAATATGTGGTATATTAAAGAGACATATAGAGTGTATTTTCCTCCCCAGAGCCTCAAAAATGACATGATGTAAAGGTCTCCAAGGCATTTCTTCAGAAATAACAGGACTGTAAAGTTTCTGTGGCAGAGGCTCATTAATAAACAGACAGATTAATAAACTATTTTGGACGCGCAATTAATATGTGCGCCACAGGGGAGGGAGATGAGTCGGGGTTTGTTCATTACATCACGTATATTAACATAAAGCTTTCCGGGAACCTGCCATCTAATCAAAGTACTCTCCAATGAGCGGTTACCAGTGATGTTGGGACATGAAATCCATCGCTACACAACCTCCGTATACAACTTGTGCTGAATTGCTATTTCCTAATCTCCGTGGATGTTGTTATATGGTTGGTAAGTGCCAAATATGTTCTTTTCAGAATTTCCAAGTGCACAAGACCAGATCTTCATCCTACGTACATTTAAAAGGTGGGTTACTAACCTATTTGTGAGCAACTCGCAGATAACTTCTTAGCTATTATTCTTCTTATTCATCCTCATTGTGCTTATACTACAAACACAAAGAAGTGATTTTTTTCCAATTATTTTCAAAGAAGAAAGACGTCAAAAAGTGAACAGTTATTGATTTTCAGAGTGAAATTTCAAAACTGTCTGAAACCTGGTTGGAATTTTGTTTTTGCAGTCTGGTCTGATTTGAGTTTTTGCATTCTGATCTGGAGCAGGTTTTTGTTGTGTTCTAAATTAGGTTTTGCAATCTGATCTGAATCAATTTTTGGAATCTAAACTGACCGGAATGTTTGATCTGAATAGTGCAATTTGCTGTGACTTCATTTGAGCTGGATATAAATAGTTGAGGTTTGATCTGAATGATGTTTTGAATCTAATCTGAACTGGTACTGTAGTCTGATCTGAATTAAGTTATTAATCCGAATTGAATTGTGTTTTTTCAATCTGAATGATATGAATCAGGTATTTGGAATCGATTTTCAATGTGTTTGGAATCTCATTTGAACGGTTTATCTGAAAAATCTGAATTGAGGTTTTAAAATCTGATTTGGGGCGTCATAGTGGCGCAGTGGGTAGCACAATCGCCTCACAGCAAGAAGGTCGCTGGTTCGAGCCCCGGCTGGGTCAGTTGCCATTTCTGTGTGGAGTTTGCATGTACTCCCTGTGTTGGCGTGGGTTTCCTCCGGGTGCTCCGGTTTCCCCCACAGCCCAAAGACATGCACTATAAGTGAATTGGGTTAGCTAAATTGGCTGTAGTGTATGTGTGTGAATGAGTGTGTATGGGTGTTTCCCAATGTTGGGTTGTGGCTGGAAGGGCATCCGCTGCGTAAAACATATGCTGGATAAGTTGGTGGTTCATTCCGCTGTGGCGACCCCAGATTAATAAAGGGACTAAGCAGAAAAGAAGATGAATGAATGAATGAAATCTGATTTGAATTAAATAAAAAATGGTATGAATCAGGGCTCGAAATTGCGACCGTATTGGTCGTATATGCGGCCGAAATTTGATCTATGCGACCTCAAAATATATTTGGGAGCATTTGTGCGAGTGCATAAAATTGTTGCCGTACGACAACATTTTCAGTGCAAAATGTTCACCGCATGCACGGATTTAGGAGAAATTCATGTAGAATGCATCTTTGCACCTGAAACGCAGCGCTCAGGAATAGTTTAAAACAGTTGTCATGTCAACTTGCTGCAGCAAACAAATCCCACAATGCTTACCCCGCCTTCAAGCTCTTCTTATTGGCCCACTGCTCTAGAACAGAACGCGAAAGGATTGGTTAGTATCAGCTGTAAATAACTCAGGAGCTACAGCCACGAAAATGTAAAGGTCTGCATACAAGATAATGAAAATAACACTGACAGATTTTGTTTTTTAGAAACCACCTAAAGTTTCAAATAAAGATACATCTTATTAGTGATCATGTGGTGAATGTTAAACCACCATTTACACTTTTTGAAGAGTGTATAAAAGACTTCCAGTGGGTTAAAGTGCGCTATGAAAATGACTAAAGCCATTCACCGTAAAGCCGGTGGGAAGGAGTTTGCAGGTAATAATGTTTGCCACATCTACACATTTTAAGCACGAGATGTTCTAACGTTATTTAATCCTTCATTTAATCGTCACGATGCTGTCAGTCGTGCGACTATTACCACATTCACCATCGCAAAAGAGCTTGCATTCACTGAGATTAAACTAATATTGCAGCTCATGAAAAGACAGTTATTGCTATCAATATGATGTATGCAAATAATAAATTATATGTCAATATCATCTGTGCAATATCAGACACCACCCGTGAGAACAGCAAAGTTATTATCGTTAACTCAGTTCATCTCACTCAATGCATGTAATAAATCTGTTCATATAAAACTAGTAGTAATGGTGCTCATAAATTTTGGTGGGTGCGCCTAAATTTTGGCTGGTGCTCCTAAATTTTTTTAATAAAGTTAGGAGCATCAGTACTACCAAGCAAAAAGGTTAATTTCGAGCCCTGTGAATGCTGTCTTTGAAAGAGGATTTGGTTTAAATAAGTTCAAAATGCTATATATTCTTGTACTATTTTGAAATCTGTCATAGCATCTACAAGACAATAAAATAACAAAAACTACAGAAGAGTGGATTTAAGATTTAGTCTGAATTGAGTTGTGTTTTTGCAGTCTAATCTAAATTTAGAATGAACACATAATTTTTTGGAATCTAAACTGACCTGAATATCTGATCTGAATTGTTTTTTTTGTTTGTTTGTTTGTTTTTTGCAATTTGCTGTGAATGAATTTGATCTGGATATAAATAATTATTGGGCTTTGATCTGAATGATGTTCTGAATCTGATCTGAACTGTTTTTGCAGTCTGAACAGAACTACATTTTAATCTGAATTGAGTTCTGTTTTTGCAGTCTGATCTAAATGTAGTTTCAGAATCTGATATGAATCAGGTATTCGGTATCGATTTTCAATGAAGATTTGAAATCTAATTTCAACAGTTTTAAAAATGAAATCTGAATGAGGTCAAATGGACAAATACCTGCAATATTGGGAGAAATGGATTGTACTTATGCCTTTACATAGGGTAAACTGATCTTTATATGTATTTGTTAATGTGACCTGTAAGGAAATATGTGACCAGTCAACTGTTCAAGTTCTGATGTGTTATTGTATTTTTTTTTTTTTTTTTTTTTATTATTATTATTATTATTATTATTATTATTTCATTTGTATTTTTTTTCTTTCCCTTTTTCTTCCTTAAAAAAAAGAGAAATAAAAATATAGTATAAAAAAAGAAATCTGAATGAGGTTTTAAAATATGATTTGAATTAAATAAAAGATGGTATGAACGCAGTCTTTGAAATAGGATTTGGTTTTTGAGGTCTGATCTGAACGCGGTTTCACAATCTGATATGTATCAGGTATTTGGAATCAATTTCCAATGAAGATTTGGAATCTAATTTGAACAGTTTTAAAAAACGAAATCTGAATTGAAGTTTTGAAATCTGATTTGAATTCAATAAATAATGGTATGAATGCAGTCTTTGAAATCAGATCTGGTTCAAATCATTTCTAAATTGGTCTCGTACTACTTTGAAATCTGTCATAGCATCAGCAAGACAACAAAACAACAAGAACTCCAGAAGAGTGGGCTTTAGATTTAAGATGTCAGACTATGGCACATGAGATCAATATAGTTAAAGGAACATCTTACCATGGAGCCAGTGAGCACTAAGTGATTGTTTCACACGGATTTACTGATTGCACCTCTTCAACACTAAAGCACTTCTTCTCACCCTGATGTATCAGCCTCATATCCCCAGCTTGAGGATCTGATGACCATTACAGCTGCAGTGGAGCAAATCAAGGGTGGTTGGAACAAAAAGAGACATTGATTTGGTTGAGAAACAACCAGAGAACGACTAACAAGACTATCAAGTAATGACGACAAACTGAGAAGGAAGATAACAGCCTAATCCGCAAGTGAGAGAGACTTGATGAAGATATTCACTTTTTGCCAATTGTTTATACAGAATAACCACATCAACAAAAACAAATAGAAGATGAATTATCCAAATATTAAATAACTTTAGAATGTCAGGTGGAAAGGTTAAAGATAAGTGATCCAAAAAACCTTCAAGACCATTCAGTGTTGTTGAAAAACAGAAGATGGCTCAATAATGCTCATCTCGCCTGAATCATGCAGCGAAACAGGCCAGTAATTGGCTATTTTCAGACTACTACATCAGGTGTCTGGCTTCCCTCAGGAATTTCCCATGGATTTTTTAGAATAGTGGTTTTCGATTTATGAGTAAAATAAGACGGCAAACCTCATGTGGGAACTTTTAAACTACGGTTTGTTTGTGTGCCTGTGTTCTTTCACGTTTTATGTGAAATGTTTCTACATAATGACAACAACTACTACTAGAAGACTCTGGATTTAGATTATTGATCTATCAGACAACACCAAGTCTGATTATGTCTCTTTTCGAATGATGAATATACAGTAGACTAAATATATCAGCAGACATTATATACAATTATTTAATTTGACAGAGGCAGATTGGGTAACACTTCACTTCATAAGACACCTTTATAACAATTAACACCTTTATAATCAGGACATGACACATCATGAATTTGAATGAGAATTGGAATAACTGTCATTAAGTGTCATTTGCTCAGTTATGTCATTTTAAATGCAAATATGACGTTGTTTGTGATGTCTATATTATGACAACTTGACATAAATACATCACAACCTGTCTTTGTAACTTGACAATACCTAGACAACAAAACTTGTCATAAACCTGTCATAAATATGATTGTCATAAGGTCATTATAATTGGTTTTTTTCTGATTACTTTTTCAGTTGAACAAAAGGAATTTATCATAAACATTTCTCATTAAAAGTGTCAATAATCTGTGAAATAATTTTATATGACATTTTATAGCATTTAATGACAAATTGTACTTAATTACACTGTAGTTGTGTTCAATAAAACTATTAATGACACTGTTATACAATTTATGACACGGTTATAATTGCCTCATGACAATTATGTTGATGACAGATTTATGACAAGTTTTGTTGTAATGTCAAAGTCAAATTGTCATGACAAAGACAGGTGAAGTATTTGTCGAATTGTCAAAGACATCTCAAACAATGTCATAAATGACACTTAATGACAATTACCATACGCATTCATACAATCCCATTTACATTTATGGCATGTCATGTTATGATTATTAAGATTTCATGACAGTCTTATGAACACTCCCTTCAAGTAAAGTGTTACAGCAGATCGTACCTGCTATCTGGCCATTGACTTTGATCTTAAAATGATCTAAATAGCCCAGTTTTTTAGCCCAATCACAGCAGCCATGGGGCAAAACCAGAGTTGCCATTTCATCACTGCTAGTTTAGGGATTTGAGATATTTTTTGTCTACAATAATGTCATGATTGTTTTTTTTGTTTGTTTGTTTTTTTTTTTCAAACATGCAAGATGACATTGTGTACGATACTATTTGCTGCATTCACAAGTCAAACACATTTGATATAGTCTGAGGTATGTGCAAATAACTAGACTATTCACTAAAGAAAAAAATCCTGTGCTTGATCAACACATACAGGCAGTGCTATCTGTAGTACACAGACTAGCTGCATTTTGCATTCATAGGTTGCTGTGCGCGTTTTGTTTACCTTTGCATTATTCAGACTCGTGTATTATCAGTACATGTAAAGTCATGAGCTATGTTTATTTTTCCCATGTCATGTAAATATACGGTTGAGGTGAAAATTATTCACCCTCCTGTTATTTTTATTTTATTTATTTATTTTTTTACTTTTTTAAATGCTTAAATCCCAAAATATGCTTAACAGAGCAAGGAAGTTTTCACAGTATTTCCTATATTTTTTCTTCTGGAAAGAGTCTTATTTGTTTTATTTTGGCTAGAATAAAAGCAGTTTAAATTTAAAAAAAAAAAGCATTTTAAGGTCAATATTATTAGCCCCCTTAAGCAATATTTTTTACAGATTGTCTATAGAACAAACCACTGTTATACAATGACTTGCCTAATTACCATAATTAACCTAGTTAAGCCTTTGAATTGCACTTTAAGCTGAATACTAGTATCTTAAAAATAATATCTAGTACAATATTATGTACTGTCATCATGGCAAAGATAAAAGAAATCAGTTATTAGAAATTAGTTATTAAAACTATGTTTAGAAATGTGTTAAAAAAGCTTCTCTCAGATAACTGAAAAAATATATATAATTTAACAGGAGGGCTAATAATTCTGACTTCAACTGTATATTTATTGAATGCTGTGTGCGTCCACAGAAAAAAAAAAAAAAAACTCACCTCATCACATATCCTCATCCACACAATAGAAGTTTATTGATAATTCTTATAATAACTTGTTGGACTGACACTTCACCCTGGAGTAGGTGCAGATCTTCTTAAAGAATTAGCATTTGTTTCTTTCAGAGCAACACTTTTGGGGTTTTGTTTGCTTTGTTTTTGGAAAACAAATCTGTTTCTGAACAAATTATATGAGTCAGCGATCCGTTCATACTGTTTGTTACCTCTTTGTTTAAAAATGAATCAGCCATTTTGTATGAATTGTTTGATTAAATGATTACATTGCATACTGGAGGTTTTAGTGTATTTACGTATCCATGACAGGCCTAAACCGACCAAGACCAGCTTAAAAAACACAATCAAAAAAAGTACTGTTTATTTATTAATAGCCAAAAAAATAAACTTAAAATATTGAGATGGCAATATTGCACACTACAACAACTTTTAAAGCACAACCTGTTAGCAACCTCATATTTGAAGAAAGCTTGAACTTATTTTTACTAAGAAATGAAAGTCATTTTGACATTGAAATGTTGATAAGTTAATGACCTAATAAATTCCTGAAACTGCAAGTTCCTGTGGGAGTCTATGGCGAATAATTAGCCTTCCGGGTGGTTAAAAAAAAAAAAAAGACATCGTAACCGAACAGCCCTACAGCAGGAGTCTTGTAATAATCAAGCTTTAATGCAGCACTCTTCCTAATGAAATCGTATCTAAATCCCGTTCACTTGAGTCCAATACATTATGCATCGCCACAGTGAGCATAACTAGCTGTGCAAAAGCAGTTGAGATCATTAGCATCGCGGTCTTCCCACGCACAATAATTGATCTCTGTGACAGAATTTTCACAGAAAGCCACAGTGAATGTGCATAAAATACTCTTGGTTACAGCAGAAAGCAAAAAGAGACCTGTTCTGTGTTGCTAAAGTTAGCGTAGCATTTTGCTAGTTTTCAAACACATTAACGCATCTGTCAAAAAGACTTCAAGAGTGCAAGCTAAATGCTAATCAGTACAAGCATGTTATGATGGTGCCTATGAACTTTTCACACAAACCACATTAGAGCCCTACTGGGAAGTCTATATATAAACATGAAGAGAATATGTGCTGCTACCCGGCGTTCTGTGTACATTTAATTACTGAGAGTGGTTGCTGTGAAAATGCTTTACAGGACAAACAGTTTATCAAAGCATGATTTACTGAATTGGGTTTGCTCCAGGGGCATGTTCAAGCATGTGCGCAGGATTCACTTCTGCTTGATCTTAATAAACCGCTACTAATCTGTACATGCTAGCGATGGAGCTAAATAAGCGTTCAGGGAAAATGCTGACACTAATCAAACATATTAAAGCAGAAAATATGTTACTCAAAGCCACACGGAGAAGATCAAGTGGCCAAACAGTAGAAGCAGGAAAATCATATACTGTGTAATGGATAATGTACATCCAGATTGAAAGGGTTTATTTTTGTGACAACAACCAGCGGTACATGCTTATTGCATAACTACTGTACACATAAGTAGATAATTGGATGCTAAATTGTAACATGATGAAATTTGACATGACAAAAAAACAAATACACACAAAAAAATGGGTTTGAGTAAATCACTAATATTTTTATTTACCCTATGAAGGTCTGGTAATATTTCAAATAAAGATATTGTCATTTAAAGTACAGTTTTTTGTAGAAAATAAAGTACAATTGGTCAAAACAATTCACATTATCACATTATTCACATTAATTATTGTTGTAATATAAAATATATATATATATATATATAAAAGATTCCATAAAATACTGATTTCTTAACTCACCTGAAGTTAAAACATTAGTAATTAGTATTAGTGATTTACTATTGCATTATCTTTTGTTATTTTAACCAAATATCATTCATTCATTCATTTTCCTTTGGCTTAGCTCCTTTATTCATCAGGGGTCGCCACAGCGGAATGAACCACCAACTTATCCAGCACATGTTTTACACAGTGAATGCCTTTCCAGCTGCAACCCAGTACTGGGAAACACCCATATAGTCTCACATGCACACACATACACTACGGCCAATTTTATTCAATTCACCTGTAGCGCATGTCTTTGGACTGTGGGGGACGCCGGAGCACCCGGAGGAAACCCACACGAACACGAGGAGAACATGCAAACTCCACACAGAAATGCCAGCTGGCCCAGTCGGGACTCGAACCAGCGACCTTTTTGCTGTGACGCGACAGTGCTAACCACTGAGCCACCGTGTTGCCCTATTTTAACCAAATATCATTTATGCAAAAGTGCTCTATATATTTTGTTATTTTACATTCACAAGAAATATCATCTGCAGTTTATAGAATAAAACTAACTAAGAAAAATTTACTCGAACACATAACTATAAACTGTGAATTTAAGCTACTTGTAGCAAAAGAAACCTAAAAGTACCAGCACAGAGGCCCATAATAAGAAAAATAAAGCGAATGGGAATGATTTAATGGTGTCCTGTCCCTTGCTGACTGGACCTATAAAGCTACATAAACAGCTCAATACAGAGGATAAGTCTTGAACAATGCAGAGTCAACAAGTGCAAACAAATCAGATAAATCCAAATATAACATCCAGACACCAGAGAAATCAATGACAGCATGTGTCCAACTTAGTGTAAAAATAACTGTGTTAAAAAGAATAATAATACTACTACTAATAATAATAATAATAATAATAATAATTTATTATTATTATTATTATTATTAGTAGTAGTAGTAGTAGTAGTACTGTACTACTACTACTACTAATAATAATAATAATAATAATAATAATTGTAGTAGTAGTAGTAGTATTAATAATAATAATAATTATTATTATTATTAGTAGTAGTAGTAGTAGTAGTAGTACTGTTAGTAGTAGTATTACATTCTACTACTACTACTACTACTAATAATAATAATAATAATAATAGTTGTAGTAGTAGTATTAATAATAATAACAACAATTACAATAATAATAATAATAATTATTATTATTATTATTATTATTATTATAAGTATTATTAGTAGTAGTAGTACTATTAGTAGTATTAATAATAATAATAATATAATAATAATTACAATAACAACAATTATTATTATTATTATTATTATTATTATTAGTAGTAGTAGTAGTAGAAGTACTATTAGTAGTAGTAGTAGTAATATTACATTCTACTACTACTACAACTATTATTATTAGTAGTAGTAGTATTAATAATAATAATAATAATAAAATAATAATAATAATAATAATAAAACATCAACAACACTAATAACACTACTACTAATAAAATTACTACTATTACTACTACTAATAATAATAGTAATAATAATAATAATAATAATAATAATAACAACAATTATTATAATAATTGTCATTATTATTAATATTATTATAATTATTATAGTTATTATTATTGTCATTATTATTATTATTATTTGTATCTCCTATCTGTGACTATTTCTCACAACATTATTTTAAATCTCATAATGCAACTTTAAATTGCATATAGGGGACTTCATTTCTAATTAAAGTATTTGAACAGCAACTAATTCATTCTGCTGACATCAGAGGCATAAATTCAGTCGTTTACAACTACACTCGCACATCATTATTTCACTGAGACAGGAATGCTGTGGTGGCACTACGCTTGTACAGTGCGTAACCCATTGCCTGAAGAATTACCCTCATTTCTATCATAATGACACTTCAGGCAACAGTCACACATTTCCACTGACTGTATCTTACAGGCTCCCCCCTAGCAAACAGTGCATCTTCAGAAGATAAATACTTTGCGTTCTCATATTACAAATCTAAATATTTGTTTCCCAAACACTCTATATCCTCGAGCTATTAATTTCCTGCATCAGCTGCAATAACTGAAACAAATATAACAAAATACAATTAAATCTATCAAAACTACTAATCCAGTCTGTCAAATCATCCAGTGATCTGAAAAGAAAACAGCCTGCTTTTTAATGCCAAGTGATTTTGGGTTTGTCTTAATTAGAGATTTGTTCGTTCTTAAATCTGATTACTGCTGATTTGTTTCGAACAGCTGTCTTGTTCGTAATATATAAATATATCAGTTTGTAATTGAGTTGTACTTTTTTTTGCCCATTTAAACTTCTTTTTAATGCACTTTCTGTACATTGCACACTCAGCTGCTCAACGGCTGAAAAGACATAACTTGTTCTCTTTGCATTACATTACATTTGGTCATTTAGCAGACACTTTTGTCCGATTTACAACTGAGGAGGCATTCAGCGATTCAACAAGAAGAGGCAATACACACAACAAGTGCTAATTATACAAAGAAACTGTTAGTGCTCAGAGAATTAAGTGCTAGAGTTAGGAGGGGGGTTAGCACTGTCATCTCACAGCAAGAAGGTTGCTGGTTCGAGTCCTGGCTGGGACAGTTGGCATTTCTGTGTGGAGTTTGCATGTTTTCCCCGAGTTTGTGTGGGTTTCCTCCAGGTTCCTCCGGGTGCCCCCACAGTCCAAAGACATGCGCTATAGGTGAATTGGGGAAACAAAATTGGCTGTAGTGTGTGTGTGTGTGTGTGTGTGTGTGTGTGTGTGTGTGTGTGTGTG
>CAIGQV010016734.1:13562734-13621116 GCA_903798115.1 Danio jaintianensis
GTGTGTGTGTGTGTGTGTGTGTGTGTGTGTGTGTGTGTGTGTGTGTGGGTGTTTCCTAGTACTGGGTTGCAGCTGGAAGGGCATCCGCTGCATAAAACATATGCTGGAATAGTTGGCGGTTCATTCCGCTGTGGAATAAATCAGGCATTAAGCCGAAGGAAAATGAGTTAGGAGGGGGAGTGTTTTTTTTTAGAGAGAGAGAGAAGTGTGTTTCTACAGATGGTTTGTCAAGCCCACTCACCCTCACTTCATGAATGCAAAATGTTTCGTGTGTGTGTGTCTGTGTGCTTTTGATATGTTGAGTGATCATAAGAAAGTGTCTGGTAAATTTTAACATGATACAAATTTACATGATCAAAAACAAACACACACACAAAAATGAGTTTGAGTAAATTACTAATATTTATTTCACACTATGAAGGTCTGATAATTCATTCATTTTCCTTCGGTTTAGTCCCTTTACTCATTAGGGGTCGCCACAGCGGAAAGAGCACCCGGAGGAAACCTACACCAACATGCAAACTCCACACAGAAATGCCAACTGATCCAGCCGGGACTCAAACCAGTGACCTTCTTGCTGTGAGGCGACAGTGCTAACCACTGAGCCACCGTGTCGCCAGGTCTGATAATATTTCAAGTAAAACAAATGTCATTTAAAGTACAGTTTAGAGAAAAGTGTTTCAACATGTGGTTTGTCAAGCCCACTCACCGGTGTGAAGCACACTTCATAAACGCACAATGTATTTTTGTTTGTTTGGTTTATTTTATTTATTTATTTTTGATGTTGAGTGATTACAAGGAATTGTCTGGTGCAAATGTTCTAAAATGACAGAGATGAAAAAATGTTTTCTACAGGAGGTTTGTCAAGCCCACTCGCCTGTGTGAGGCACACTCAGAATTACATAAGATTTTGAGGCTGTCATGTGTATTTTTTTTTTTTTGCTTTGCATTCCAGTCAAGTGTTCCAACTGTTTGAGTAATACAGATAAAATCTTATATTTTAAAAAAGCAATATTGAATCAAATAACATGCCAAATATGTCTGGGTGACTAATTGAAAATAAACTAAAATCAACAACCTATAACCAAAGTAATTTCCCCATGTGTGTTTTTTTTTACATGTTAATAGTATCCCTTTAAAAACATACTACACAACTACACTGAATTTTTTTTTTTTTGCAAAATTGTTGCAAACTATTTTTATGGGCTGAATTTAAACAAACAAATTTAATTTAGTAATGTTCAACTTAATTTGCATGTTTAAATATTTTTTTGCAACCAGTTACCTTAAAATAATTTAGTAAATCCAATGAATCATATTTTTCAGTGTACCACATGTGAACACTTGAGAGTTTCACTGTCAGCTCAGTACAGTATTGTTCAAATATATGCATATGAGGACTCTATTGATTTCAAAATATGGTATATTGTGAATTTACTCATCATTCATGGCAAATTCTTTATTCATAAGTGTAAATGGGCAGTTAAAAAAAACAACGTTTTACTCATTTAAAAACAGAAATAGGTCACTACCGAACACATACACTTAATACACAAATACACTTCATTAAACATGTACACAAGGACATCACCTATATGTTGTATAACTGCAGGTTAACTATGTTTATATATAATAACTTTAACTGTTAAAAGCTATTAGTTACTGGTTAATTAAAGTTATTAGTAACGAATAAAGTTATGGTAACTAATAACCTCAACTTTTCCAAATTAGATTGTAATGCAATAATGTGCACCTTTTGTAAAGCTGCTTTGAAACAATAATTATTGTGAAAAGCGATATACAAATAAACTTGAATTGAATTTTAAAGCTTTAAAGGAGACCTACCTGTATTATGCCCTTTTTCACAAGATGTTAAATAAGTCTCTGGTGTCCCTAGAATGTGTATGTGAAGTTTCAGCACAAAGTACTCCACAAATAAGTTGTTATACCTTTTTGTCTTTATCCAAATTGTGTCATTTCAAATGAAAATCGAGGTTTTGATTTTTGGTCATAACGTCCAGCCCAAATGCAGACTGACAAACACCAATGACAAAGTGACGCACTATGATACCCGACTATAGAAGTGTCAGGAAGTGAAATTCAGAGCTCGGAGTCAAACACGAAATGAGAGATTGAGTTTGACCGTAAAAATACAGTGAGGGGGAAAAAGCCATCAAGACCTCGTGTCGCTTCAGAGTCTCGGGGGTTTCTCCTATACAATGACACACACAGGCTTAGAGACAAAAGAATCAATACAATCTGTGAGGTTTTAACTTTCTCTCTTGGCTGAACGTAATGGAAAAAAACATTACATAAAAGCAAATATTGCTGCCGGGCCAGCGTGCTGAAACCGCAGAGTGCATCGCTACAAATCGCCGAGTCACCGGAGGACTGAGAAAGATGATGACAGCTTCAAATGGTTGACCAGAGGACAATAGGACAGATGCTCACATCAAAACAACCGTCATATCAATCCATATCGTGTCCGCACTTAGTCACAAATGGTGTATCAGAGGCCAGAAAGAAAGAAAAACATTTGTGACCCTGGACCACAAAACCATAAGTGTCAGTTTTATGAAATTGAGATTTATACATCACCTGAATGCTGAATAAATAAGCTTCCATTAATGTATGGTTTGTTAGAATATAGGACAATCTTTGGCCGAGAGACAACTACTTAAAAATCTGGAATCTGAGGCTTCAAAAAATGTAAATGCTGAAAAAATTGCCTAAAGTGCTTCGCAATGCACATTACTAATCAAAAATTGAGTTTTGATTATTTACAAGAGTAAAATAAATTCCATACATTAGAAAAAATTTACAAAACAAAAAATCTTCATGGACCATGACCTTAAAATAACATTATAATGATAAAAATCTATCATTTTGACCTCTTTGCTAACACCAAAAAACATACCTGTGCAACTTAAGACTGAATTTACAGGGACACATTTGTTATTCTGCTAGTTTTTGGAAAGAAAAAGTACCTGTATGACAATATCTATAAATATATTTTTATTTTACAAATTTCGAAGAAATTGTATTAGACCTTTATACAATAAAAAAAAAAAAATAATAATAATAATAATAATAATAAAAATAATAATAATAATATATATATATAAAATAATAGTAATAAATTACTCATATATAATAAATTCATTAAATCCAGAGAAACTGATATTTTCAAGTGGTCTAGTAGATTTTGATTCACAAATTTGTAGTTAAATATACTTTTTTGATCAATTAAATGGTGTACCTAATACAGCACATTTTCTTAAAGGTGCTGTATGTAAGTTTTTGACTCTTCTAAAGCATAAAAATACCATAATATGTTTGCAGATATTTAAAAAACATGCCAAGTGAACATTCTTGTTTATCTGAAAAACAATGCTAAAGTCAGATATTCTGCTTTGAAAATGTGCGTTACGTGCCGGAACGTGTTTCCTTGTTTTGGTTATTTTAACCCGCCCACTGCCACTTTAGCCAATTATATTTCAGCACTCTGTGTTTCCTTGATGGAAAACTGCGTATTTCATTCATTCAGTCAGGATGGCTTTCAAAGCATACGTCCGTGACCGAAATGCGACCTCCAGTGGACCGTAGAAGACTCCGAAATTAGACGCAGATTCAGAGTTCCGCATGAGGTTATTAATTAGCAAATAATATAAATATTACGAATGTAAACATTAGGTGAGCAGGTACATTGAAACCGCGTGTTTTAACAACACGCTACTTGACGAGATTTGCGGTGATAAGCAATTTGGCTGTTTGCACCAGACGAAACACGACAGAAATTTAAATACAGCCATTCAGAAGCACAGAATATGCACTCACTCATGAAATGGTAAGGTTTATAATCTAATTAATGCATATTAAACATTTTTACTTTAACATTATTAAATGTACATGATGAATCACTTATATGTGTTGGTTTTGAGTCTAAAGTTCAATTTCAAACGGTTTATTTCATTTTCAAGATCTGAGGTGAACTATCTGCTGCTGCTTTCAGTAGTATGGCAATAACTGTCATGTAAAATGGCATTCAAACTCACATTATTAGCATTTAACACTGAATAAAGCACATAAGATGTGCTTACATACTGCACCTTTAAGGATAAATATAATGTAATAAACCACAAAGAACTTTATGTTGTACAATTTAATACTATTTGTTTTATTATAAATATGAAAATAATGGCTGATTACAAAAATAATCTAACACCCATAAAACATTTAATAACAGCTAAGACACAAATACTGTATGCAACCGTGAAAACATTATTATTATTATTATTATTTTAATAGTTTAGAGTAGAATGTTTCTGTTTGACAAGTTTTGACAGAATTTTCTGTTTAACAGGTTTATGGACATTGGATTTTTTTTTATTATTCTGACAACGGTGGCGCAGTGGGTAGAGCTGTCGCCTCACAGCAAGAGGGTCACTGGTTCGAGTCTCGACTGGGTAATTTGGCATTTTTGTGTGAAGTCTGCATGTTCTCCCCGTGTTGGCATGGGTTTCCTCCGGGTGCTCCAGTTTCCCCCACAAGTCCAAAGACATGCGCTATAGGTGAATTGGGTAAGCTAAATTGTCCGTAGTGTATGTGTGTGAATGAGAGTTTATGGATGTTTCCCAGTGATGGGTTGCAGCTGGAAGGGCATCCGCTGAGTAAAACATATGCTGGATAAGCTGGTGGTTCATTCTGCTGTGGCGACCCCAGATTAAAAATGGGACTATGCCGAAAGAAAATGAATGAATGAATATTCTGGCAACACAAATATTATATAAAATAGTTACGCATCCTTGTGAAATTAGGCTGTTGTTTTTGTTGTTTGGCACAAACTCTAAAATACATCTAGAAGACTTGTGTGCTGGAGTGTTATTGTAGAGACACCCTAAACATGACACTAAACTAAACAATAACTGTGATTGGTTGCTTTACATGTCATTCAACTAGGCCCTGGAAAAAATAAAAATAAAAATCTGCAAAGGAATCCACTGCTGTAAGACTGCTGTAAGAACCGGCAATGAGAGAACAGAATACATTTACCATGGGGCTATGTGACAAAAAGCTGCTTTATTGATGTCTTTCTGTGGTCGAAGCACTGATTAAGCGACTACATTAATGAAAATTCGCTGTTAATTTACTCGCCCTCAGGCCATGCGAGATGTAGGTGACTTTTTTTCTCTAAAGTAGAACAATAAAGATGATTTTCAGGTGAAAACGGGGTCCTTGGTGATTCAGAACATGCAAGTCAATGGCTACAGTACATTTACTTTGAAAGCACAATGAATACATGTGGCTCCTGATGATACATTGAAGCCTAAAGATGTGATTCAGTGAAAACTCAGATGGAGAAAGAAAGAAAGAAAACTCAGATGGATGGCCAAAGAGTGAGTAAATTAATTAAGAGTACATTTGAATGGTAACACTTTTGAAAATAAGGTTGTATTAGTTAATATTGGTTAATGTATTTGCTAACATGAGCAAATAATGAACAATACATTTATTACAGTATTTATTCATCTTTGCTAACATTAGGTAATAGAAATAAAGTTGTTCATTGTTAGTTCTTATTAACTCGCAGTGCGTTAACAAACACAAATTTGAACTTTTAATAATGAACATTGAACTACTGTATGATTCACCAAAATATTGTTCATTATTAGTTCATACACTCTAATATATATATATATATATATATATATATATATATATATATTTTTTTTTTTTTTTTATTATTATTATTTTTTTTTTTTCTGCTTGTTCAAAGAAATTGGTCTGAATATCACAATTTTAAAGTTTTTTAGATAACTTATTATTTTTTAACTTAAGCTTTTTGGGATAACTTTTTTGTTTTATGTTCAACTCACTCAAACAATTAAGTTAACAATCAACTTGTGTTAAGAAAACATGAAGAAATTGTGTAAAACCCAGCATGTTTTACAGTGTGTCAGTAAATACATGAACTAATGAAACCTTATAGTAAAGTGTGACTATTTTAATTATTTTGAACAATCCCTTTAAAGAGAACGCCTGGTTGTTTGAATTGCAGAATAAAATGGACTGAATCAGGGTATATACAGACTCCTTCCATATATTTTAAAACCTCTCACATCATGATTTTGCCAAGTACGATGCGATCCTGGATTAACATCCTGGAACATAATTTTTGTTCGAAAATGTAATCCATACCTATTCCCTACCCCTAAACCCAACCATAACTGTAAATTATTCCCAAAATCAGAGGGGGATAATAGTTTGATAATCATATAGAACTGCATAAACCTAACCGTAAGCCTAAACTTAACATAAACTGTAAACGTATCCCTTAATTCTGATTGGAATGTTGTTCCAGGATCAACATAGATGTTAATCCAGGAACATGTCCTACTTGGTGAAATCAGGTTGGTAACATTAGCAACATTTTACCTACTGATTGTAAGAAACTACTAATCCTTAACTAAAATATTATTCATTTACTGAATAATATTTTAAAGACCTATCTATTTAGTAAAGCATACACACAATGCTCACATAACGGCATGATGCATGAGTGTGCTCGATGCAGGTCAGTGGGCTTGACAGCCACCTGTAGGACACACTCTTCCTGTCTTAATGCACCAGACATTTTGTTAGAAACACTCCTATGCTTTACATATTCGTTTATATAACTGCTATTTTCATTTATAGCACTTATTTTTTGCATATCTCTTGTTTAAATACACTATGAACAGCAGCTACGCTAATTGTTTTCTTTGTTCTCTATTTCCACCTGGGGATACTTATCCCGAGGTTTTTTTTCCTTCACTTTCGTTAATTGGTGAAGTTTTGTTACTCACCACTGTCGCCACTGGCTTGCTTGGTTTGGGACTTGTGGAGCTGCGCATCAATGGATTTGCTCTCCAGTGTTTGGACTTTCAGCAGTGAAAATTAAACCACACTAAACTGAAGTTTAACTCTGAAAACTGGACTGACACCATTTCAATTCACTATAATCTTCTATGTGAAGCTGCTTTGACACAATCTACATTGTAAAAGCGCTATAGAAATAAAGATGAATTTAATCCAATTGAATTAAATTGAATAAAAATGCTCATACATCAGCTGTTGTCTTGGTTAAATCTAGACAAATCTAGCAGGATTTTATTGATTTCATAATCTATACGGCACCCTGATATTCGAAGATTAAATTCAAGCAAACTTTAGCACACATTGTAGAATTAAAAATGATACAAAATGTAATATATATTATATATGTAAAATAGCATTTAAGACTTTTCAATACTTTAAGCCTTAAATTTCCCTAAATTGATTCATCAACTTTTAAATAAAATTGATAGAAAAAACGTTTATAAAAGCTGTGAATTTGTTACATTTCATTGGAAGGATGCTCTACTTTTTATTTATTTATTTTTTTTTTTGTGGCTGAATTATCTTTTTAAAAAAATGACTTTGCCTCAAACATACCTGATACTTCCATCTTAAACAGTAATTAATTTGCCAACAGTCGCGCAATTAAAGTAATTCCCGACAAGTCAATTCAGCTTCAGAAGGCCCTGCACACAAAATGGCCCAGGACAAATATTGACACATGAAGATGGGATGAAGCCAGCGGCACCCTGTTGATCGCAGCATCTGTGCCTCCAAACGCAAGACTTCCAGAATTACGCACCGCCACATGAACAATGGAAGCCGAACTAGATTTTGGCTTTGGTGAACGATGGCGTTTCTGGGGCGGAGAGCTGATAGCAGATAAGGCAGCTGTTCTGGAGGATGCCTGACAAGAAAGCCTGCCGAAGCGCAGACAAGAGGCTAAAGCGCATTTGTCAGGCGGTATTGCTCACCAGGGCTTTCCCAGCCAGTGAATGCAAGCTGACAGTGTTTGCAAGAATTAAAACATCATGCTTTATCTCGCTGCCTAAACCTGATATATCATATTTTCTGCGAGGCGCCTCATGGAGCGAGGTAAGCGTATGGTCCAAAGTGCAAGTGGGAGGAGTGGTTTTTGTTTAGTTTTTTTTTCCCCCAGAAACAATGCGACGGCCAGAGACCACTCAACCACGGAAGACCAAGCTGTTGCCTGGCTTTCGGTACATATGCAGTTCTCTATGTACATCATATGACGGAGACGGTGAGGGGCATCAATCCCTCTTAGAGGATCAACACAGCTCATGCACGGTAAAGTCTAGAGGGGATACAGCTGCAGATATTCACATCAATATAGCGTCATTTTGTGACACTACAACAATAATGAATATTTTTACATTACTGTGAGGGTGGCGGTAGGCATTAATAAAATACAATTTAATGAGTAATTTAATAGTTATTATGAATAATAATCTGTACAATTACTTTTTCTACATTACTGTGAGGGTTGGGTTTAGGGGTAGACATTACTAAAATACAATTTAATAAGCCATTTAATAAATAATATGAATAATACTTGGTATAATTACTGTTTTTACATTACTGTGAGGGTTGGGTTTAGGTTTGGGGATAGGGTGGACATTAATAAAATACAATTTAATGAGTAATTTAATAAATAAGATTAATAAGACTAGGTATAATTACTTTTTTACATTACTGTGAGGGTTGGGTTTAGGCTTGGGGTAGGCGTTAATAAAATATAGTTTAATGAGTAATGTAATTAATATTATGAACAATACTTGGTATAACTGCTTTTTTTATATTACTGTGATGGTTGGGTTCTGGTTTGGGATAGGGGTGGACGTTAATAAAATACAATTAAAGGATAATTTAATAAATAATATAAATAATTAACTTTCGGCCACAGCTGTATCCCTTCTAGCAACAACCTTCACGCACAGCCAGTGAGATCCTTCCTGTAACTGATTCCCATTGGCCTATTTTAGCTTTTATTGTTCTTTGATAGCATATTATATGAGCTCTGGAAATTGATCTAAACAGTAACTGCATTATTATATATTTACATATTAAAATATAAAAAAATTAAATAAAATAAAAATCAATCTGATATTAACATTTTAAACATTAAAGTAAATCTAACAGAAAAATTAAATCAACAATTTAATTCCAAAATAAATAAATTAATAAATAAACAATTAATATAAATAAATAAATAAATAAATACTATATTTTAAAGGCTAGCTAAAAAAATAATAATAATAAGAGATCACTTGGAAATTCTCAGTTTAAATAAATAAAAAAGTCATGTAGAGTAGAATAGTCCAATTGGCTAAAATAACAAAATAGGTGATTTTTCAGACGTGTAATGACTTAAAATGAAAATTAATTCAGTTAATTAGAAACCCACTTTTTTCTTTCATCAACATACTGTATAGTGTATTGTGCATCGCTACTCTTAAATCCAAAAAAACTACCATGGAAGTCGATGGGTCCCTGGTTAAATAATGAGGTCATTTTCACTTCTGGGTAAAAATATCCCTCTAAAGAGAAAAGTATAAATAAATATCAATATATGCAATGGTATTGAACACTTAATATTGAACATGCTTCATGAACAGTACTTTATGTGCACATGACAAATAGATTTGGTTATGCTTGATGAAAAAAAAATGAAGTTGTCACTGAAATCCCACATTTCAAGTAAGCAGACACAAATTTACAGTAAGGGACGGCGTGTATCATTCTGCTCAAATACGCAGCTGTGGAATTAATTCACAAAACTACAAATTTCCATGATTAATTAGTCAGAAAGTAATTGGTTAGTCTAAATGAGTACTGTGCTTGTGTTCACAACGCATGCATCGTGCCCACCAGCCCCCAATTAGACGGCAAATGCAGTTCTTCTTCAAAAAAAGTGATTCAGCAAATAATTAAAACCTTTCATTGTAAAAAGCTTGTAAAGTCCTCACGAGAAAGGTTCAGTACACAAAACTACTAAAGCGCATCCCTAGAGCGGGATGATATGTTCTGATGTAATCTCGGAGCATGGACTCATGGGATTTCCCTTGCTCAGCATTCAGAAGTTCAGAACTGTAAGATCAGAAATATCGCTGGTGCACAACAACATCAAAGAGTCTTGGAACTCTTTACTAAAGCGGTTAGGGTTTCTTTTTTGTTATTATGCTTTAAGTAAACTAAATTGGCAGTGGTGTATGTATGTGAATGTGAGAGTGTATGGGTGTTTCCCAGTACTGGGTTTCGGCTGGAAGGGCCATCCGCTGTGTAAAACATATGCTGGTGAAAATAAACTACGAAAAGGTTTCACAATGGACTTACGTGTCATTGTTTACCCTTACTACTGTAAGATAGTGGCTTAGAGCAAAATGCTGCTACACATGCATCTATCATAGCGTGCAAAATCAGACAAACTACTGCATACTCAAAGTGAGCTTTAATACTCATAACACCTCAGATGAAAAAATGTAGATTTTTACTAAATTAATGCAATTTTTCAGGTCAAAAAATAATAATAAAACCCTAGAGGCAGCAAAACACCAACAACTTCAATTTCTCCCCACACAAATTTTGATTACATGCCAGATTATCAATTAAAGAAGACTTCGCTATCACCACAAACACACATTTTTACTATAGCTCATGGTTTGAAAATGAATACATTTTGCATCATATCTATTTCCTTGTGTGTGTGTGTGTGCGTGCGTGCGTGCGTGCGTGCGTGCGTGTGTGTACGTGTTTTTGTGACATGTCAGGACACAAATCTGTATAATGACATAGGTATGACACAGGTATTACAAAAAGGAGGTGAAATATGAGGACATTGCTGACGTCCTCATTTCTCCAAAAGCTTATAAATCCCACAGAATGAGTTTAATCAGAGAGTAAAGCTGTCCACTGTTTCCTGTGATGGTTGGGTTTAGGGGTAGGGTGGGGTTAGGGCAATACAAAATACGGTTTGTGCTGTATAAAATCAATGGAAACCTATGTAATGTACCCACTTTTCACAAAAACAAACATGTGTGTGTGCGTGCGTGTGTGTGTGTGTGCGTGTGTGTGTGTGTGTGTGTGTGTGTGTGTGTGCGTGTGCGCGTGTGTGTGTGCGTGTGTTTTTTATGCAGCAAACATGCATGGTAACTTAACCTGAAACATTCTTCACTTGAGAAGAAACTCAAGTTCCATGAAACACCAAGATAAACACAAGGTAAAGTAGCATAGTTGCTTCAGCAAATGCACTTTTTACTACACGTTTTTGAGTAGGTGTGTGATTGTTTAAACACGATAAAGATTGACCTAAAACAATTAAAACAAACAATATTTTATTGGACATTTCACCTTAAAACTTAGGTTTGACAAAAATGTTGCCACAGGTATGGTTTTCTCATGTTTTTTTTTTTGTTGTTGTTGTTTGTTTGTTTTAAATTTCTTTAGAGAGGGTTTTATTATGCTAACCGTTCGCATGCCAAAATATTGTCTGAGATTCAAAATTCCCATACTATGATTTTTAGTATAGGGCGGCGCGGTGGCGCAGTGTGTAGAGCTGTTGCCTCACAGCAAGAAGGTCGTTGGTTCGAGCCTTGGGTGGGTCAGTTGGCATTTCTGTGTGAAGTTTGCATGTTCTCCCCGTGTTCGCGTGGGTTTCCTCCGGTTTTCCCCACAAGTACAAAGACATGCGCTATAGGTGAATTGGGTAAGCTAAATTGTCCGTGAATGGGAGTGTATGGGTGTTTCCTAGTGATGGGTTGCAGCTGGAAGGGCATCCGCTGTGTAAAACATATGCTGGATAAGTTGGCAGTTCATTCCGCTGTGGCGACCCCAGATTAATAAAGGGACTAAGCCGAAAAGAAAATGAATGAATGAATGAATGAATGATTTTTAGTATTCATTTAAAATGCGCCACAGCTAAATAATTAAAACGTTAACTTACTTACCAGACGTTATCTTACTAAACGTTGAGCTTTTTTTTTTTTAGGCAACTAGTCTAGTAGACAATCAGGGCCTTTCCTAAATTAAACTCAATGTAAAATGTAGCTTTTTGATGAAGTTGGATCATTGATACAACTTTTTAAAAATACTTCAAAATCATCTTACAGCATTGTTTGCAAACCACTGCATTACAGTAGACATTACCACACATACACATTGTTCATTTATATCTAACAATGTACATGAGACCTAATTCAGTCCCTGTTATCAACCAGCTAAAGGTTCAGTAGAGTATAAGAGGTTCATAAACAGACATAAACTGATCAACTTAGCATAAATGCCTCTCTCACACACGTCACGCTAAAGGTATTATCCCCAACAGCCTCTACAATAGTTTTATTTCTCACTAATTAGCAAAGCTTAACCCTTAAATGTTGTCTGTATACTGGGAGACATTTGAAAGGCTAACTGTGAGTTAGAGCTTTGGATAATTTGTTCAGTAACAAAAATGTTCAGTAAAGAAGTTCCTGCGAATATTCGGGTCAAGCAGCTTGAGAAGGCCATTAACCTTGAGGTAAATGTCCCAATCTTTTACCACAGGCATACAGGACACCCCTGTGGCGCGGGGGGGACCCTCAAGGCTTTATGAGCCAATTATAGTTAAACTTCTCTATCTGGAACCATCTTTCTCTGCATAGGAGTCGCATCAAGCTGTGTGAATCCATTTGCTTATATTTTATATTGTGCCACAGAGTGAGCAATAATGCATTCACAAACAATCACAACTGCTGCAAAAAAAAAAAAATATATATATATATATATATATATATATATATATACTTTCTGATTATTGAGATATAAAGATACGACATAAACAGCAGGAGTAATACACTAATATGCTTCATTCAGACTTGCTGCAGCTCACCCTATATGCATGCTCTAAATAAAAAGAAAGCCAGACCTTTGAACAGAAAATATTCCAGCACAGAATATGGGATATAGAAAGTGTTGCATAATGGAGCCTTCTACAGACTGAGCAACTTCAGCAATCTCATGAGATCATTACAAATCACAATGTGTGACATTGATCTAATCATCTTGGGTGCAATGGATGAAGACTGTACAATGGTGTATAGAGTTTTACACTGTAAACAAAAATATTTAGTTTAATTAACAGTAGTTTGATTCATGGGTTCAATTATGTTTTCAAACTGTATTATAGCACCTTGATCTTTACTCTGAGAACATTTGATGAAGACATTTTTTGTAGTTTGAAACTATATATGTTTGGTTTGGATTATGGTACAGGCAAAAAAAATACACTAGTTGAAATCTAATTTTTGTAAATTTGGACACAAATTTTGAGTACTTTCCAAATTCTTACCCGGCTTTAATACTATCAGCTGTGTTTCCTTGTAGCCAAATTTATGATATTAGAAATGTATGGGTATATAAAAACCCATATTTAGAGTGCATGTGTTATAAAGTGCTCAGCATATAAAAGTACACCCCTCACAAATCTCTCATTTAAATTAATATTTTCTATAGGAAGCTTTACAATATTATATTTGTGCATACACATTAGATTAGTCAGTAACAAAGCCAAATCTGGAGCTAATCTAACAAAATAGTTTACAATAACATTCCAAAAATTAGAAGCTCAAAGTTACATGTTAGGGAAAAATTATTATTATTATTATTATTATTATTTAAAAGAGCAAAAATCAAGAGAAACAAAAACTATTTAAAATATTGTTGAAATTTTGTAGTTTGTAATTTTTTGTTTCCAATATTTTGCTTGAATTTAAATGTATTATCTTTCTATTTCTAAAGATGTTCGGTGACTAAAATTATATTTTAATAAGTAAATAATTATATATATATATATATATATATTTTTTTTTTTTTTTTTTTTTTTATAAATCTGTTTTGTTCAAATGCACCAAAATATATTACCTATATTTACTGAGAAATGGATAAAAATATTCAAAATGGGGTGTATTCATTTATGCTGAGCACTGTATATAAACAATATATTGCTTAAGAAATCCTTAAATATCAATACAAGTCACTTTGTTAAACTGCATAGTTACATTATAAACATAAAAATGATCAGAGCTCAAAGTCCCATAATGCAACTTGAAAGTGCACATTGAAAACACCCCTGATGGGCAACTGTTAACTAAGATATTTTTACAGTGTATGCCATAATGCAAATTAATATTTATACTAAAACATCATCAGCATGTGCTGATCGTGAGCAAATATTGCTAAATAAATTGCACTTCGCAACCAGCTAAAGAATATAGAATAGCAACACTATTCTATTCACTTTTTTTTTTTTTTTTTTTAAATAAGCTCATTTTACTACTCCACTCGAGTTAAATATTCAAGTTTTAAAAATTATCCATTCGGCAAAGGACTGGTGGGTGGACTTTTAGGTTAGCTTAGCATAGATCATTGGAAGCAAGGAATTTTGCTTTTGTACCATGGCTGCAGCATGCAGGAGCAATAATATTATGATTTAGATATTATTATATATCTAACCGACACATTTTCAATTAACTAGAACTTATACGTTAAGTTGCTTTGACACAATCTACATTGTAAAAGCACTATATAAATAAACATGAATTGAATATTATGGTTCAAAACTATTTTCTAGTGCTGCGTAATATTATTGCACCTGCTGCAGCCATGGTACGGCAGCAAAGTTCCCTGATTTATTAAACCAGAATGAGAATATATTGGTCTTCGCCATATCTGCCTAGAAAATCTAAGTAAGTGAGTCTTAGTACAAGATGTAAATACAGACGAGTCAAGGATTATCAGGACAATTATTGAAACTCTTTGACCATTTCTGAGTGAGATGTCATTAATCGGATTCAATGATCTATGCAAAGCTAAGTTAAATTACTCCCACCAAATAGATTCAAAAGTGCCAGAGCTGTTTAACTCTGGGGAGTTGTAAAATGATTTTTTTTTTTTATAATAATACAAAATTGCAGCTCTCCTTTAAACAAGCAAGACCCTTGAAGTAACCAATTCACAAGAACACTCTGAGACAGTGTTATCTTACATTTCTAACACTGTCAGAAAATTAAAAATAAATAAATAAAAATCGGTGACAATCATCGGCTGCAATAGGACGAAAATGTGCTGTACAGTACTGTAGGTCCTCCATTTAGAACCAAAGACATTACTTCTACTACATGAAAAAAAAAATGGGTGGTGTTTAGTGTGATAGTTCGCACGGGGTTTTATTTGTAATTCTTAACTCTTACAGCAATAACACAAGGCATTATTTCAGTCTTAATGTGTCGAAAGAGAGTAAGTTCTTCTCCATGAAAGGGTTAATGCACGTGCCCTCCGTGTGCGCTTCATCCTGTGACAGTGACACTCATCAAAGACTAACCGGACGCAGTTACTCCTGTAGTAAAATCTGCTTTAACTGGTATCATCTCCAAGAGAAACATAAATGTAGCTCATCCTCTCGGTGTATTAGCGCAGAATATATTATCGGTATAGTGGCTGCAGAAGAAACTGCGCTGCAGGAGCAGTTGCGAAGACGCGTTCAACAGATGGGCGACTGCTCTTCCTCACGGCTGCAGACCTGCACGGACAAATCTAGCTTTGATTAATTAGCATAAAGCCTGGCCGGGAATGTTAATTGACAGACAGCTGCATTGGCTTATCGACTAAACCATCATCAGTTTGTTGGTTATTGACGGAAACCCCAATTCTATTTTAAGTTGCGGCGTAAAAGGCAACTACAGCGGGCGCCAAATCACAGTTGTATCACCTTCAAATAACATTACAGTTGCGCGGTGAATGTAGAGACAGTCTTGAAACGTCGACATGATCATAATGTGAGCAAATGTCTGTCAGAAAATCAGTTATGAAGGCAAACGTGCCTTCATAATCACGTTTTCTCCTCATAGTTTCTCCCATTTCGACGAGACTTCAGATTGATCAGTGTAACTCACTACGGTTTACTGATATAAAATATATTCTCTCGGAGTTAATGGTCGAAGAATGAATGGAAAACGCAAGAAAACCTCAATCCAGAATGCGTTTTTGTTCTGAATGATGCTGAATACACACTGCACACGACTCTGAAGGGAAAACGAGTTAGTTTAAATGACACACAGCATCACATATTTCAACTTAAAGGATCATGAAGCAGTGGATTCATAAAGTGGTCGGTTTGTCTCCGACAGTACGCTTGTCTTTTAAACATTCAAATGCACCGACTGCGAGGCAACGCGCTGTATTTTGTGGATGTGTTCAAATATATAAATGAAAAACCATACCTTGTCTCTGTCAGCAGTAGTTATTCTATATTCCCCGATTTGTTCCGTAGATGCAAATGCAGTTTGCCATCCATGACACGACTCAGTTTGAGAGACTGAATGAATATCTTTCACCACAATCTACCCTCGCAAAAAACGAACCCAAGCTATTTTCGGAGGATGAGAGAATAAAAACCAAAAGGGTAGATGCTAAAGAAGACTGGATTAAAAAAAAATGGGGTAATAAACCTAATCAAACATAACAGCAAAAAAGAAGAGAAAAGAAATTAGGGAAATAACAAAAAAAATGCGATAAAAAAACAAAGAAATGCGGTAGAAAACGAATTGACTTTAGTTCACAAACTGAGGGCTCCGGTAATTCCACGCTGCGTCTCTGTATTCCAAACGAACTGAGTGCGCTCTGCAACGGGGAACGCCGATCTATCCGTTTATTCCCAATCTGCTGCGGTTTTACTTCCAGGACTTTAACTTGCAGTAGCATCACTTACAGCCGAGCGTCCGTGTGAATAAACATTTGCTTGGCTCCCTTTCGGCTTCGACTGAACCCTCTCCATGCACTGGCATCCGCGGTACCGGGAAAAGAAGCGCCGCACTCAGTCAGGCGTCTGGATGCCCGCATTCACTGTAGCAGCGAGGAGGATAGAAGCGCGTGCACGCTCTTCTTTCTCAAGGGACTAGGACGCGCGCGCTGCTTACCTACGTCAGCCGGCGCGTGCTCCAAATAGAACGCTGGGGAAGTTCGTTCCGAATTCTTCCCATTTGGCGATTCGATTTCGCAGTTCCCACTATGACATCATGATAAACTGAATTCGGTCTCCTGTTCTTACCAACAACTATTGTCATACATCTAAATATGAGGTGAGAAGGCGACTCCAAAATGAACATCAAAAAACGTGGTAAATTCCATACACCTCGGTTTATTCACGGTCTGGTTGTTTCGCGGGTCCAATCCTTTCTGAAGGTATGCATGGAGTGCTTGACAAACTGTGGTAGGCTATCAAAGAGACACCAACCATATGATTAAATGTGTTGAAGCATTAAAAATATTGAAGCAGCACTTTGCAAGTTACAAAACTCAGCACTCTGGCATGGAATGATACAGCCTTTTATGTCCATGAAGTAAGTTCAGTTGCTGCGTCTGTCAGCATAAATTGGTCTGTAATAACCAGTATTTCCTTAGCAAAACCAGACTCTTTCATTTCCAACTGAATATTTTATGAGCTTAGTGGGATCAGAATCTGAATTCAGAGTTAGGCCACTGTTTATTTGCCTGATTTAACTGACTGTCAGGCACAGGATAAGGGATCAGTAAACTGTAGAAAATGGGAGAAATTGAAAATGAATAGGACATGAAGAGTATTATTTAAAAAAAGAAAAGAAAAAAAAAAAAAAAAGAGGACCTGTGCACAGGGCTGCGCAGTGGGTAGCACGTTCGCCTCACAGCAAGAAGGTCGCTGGTTCGAGCCTTGGCTGAGTCAGTTGGCGTTTCTGTGAGGCGTTTGCATGTTCTCCCTGTGTTCGCGTGGGTTTCCTCCGGGTGCTCCGGTTTCCCCCACAAGTCCAAAGACATGCGGTATAGGTAAATTGTCCGTAGTGTATGTGTGTGTATGGATGTTTCCCAGTGATGGGTTGCAGCTGGAAGGGCATCCGCTGTGTAAAACATATGCTGGATAAGTTGGCGGTTCATTCCGCTATGGTGTCCCCAGATTAATAAAGGGACTAAGCCGAAAAGAAAATGAATGAATGAAGACCTGTGCACATTTAAAAAGTGTCATGTCACATTGATGGCATCTGCCCAACTCGCTTAAACATTGTTCTCTTGTAGTCATAAAAAATAACATGCATTAACCTTGTGGGGTTTTGACTGTCTTAACAATATGTTTTGGCATTATTTGAGCTAAATAAGCTAAGTGTGTCTTGCTAAAGCTGCTATCAGAGGCCTTTATTTTAATGAAATACATTAATAAAAAGTATACATATTTATTTATTTTGATAATATGACATTGCTGGAGAGCTTTCACTATGCTGAATACACTTTATGGGAACACGGCTTACTATACATATATCAGCAAATCTCATTCATTCACATCTGCAAAGAACAGTAAATTGAAAGGTTTTTTTTCAGTAATTGTCTTACAACTAATTTAAAATAGGCTTTTTAACTGTATTATTATGCCCAAGTTAGCTGTTGACCAACCTGCCTTACACTTTGGTCTCATCCAAATCTCTCTCTCTCTCTCTCTCTCTCTCTCTCTCTCTCTCTCTCACACACACACAAGCACATACACTTTTGTATACACAAACAACTTTGTAGTTTCTATAAGTCAAATACTGTCAAAAACTTATTTTTTATGGCTGTTTAAACACTCTTAGGCTGATGCTGATGTTATTTTTTAGGGCTATGAGAAAGTAATATTTTAGTTGGGCAATTAGTTGCATGTTTGCACCAACATCGACATGACGTGACAACACCAAAGTAATGTAAGTCTTTAAATGTGCAAAGAGCAAACAAATTCTAGTCTTCTCTTGTAGTGTACTTGTACAAAAAAATATGATTAGCTCTTAAACTTGTAAAAAGAACTCCCTGTCCTATTCCATTGCAATTTCGTCCGTTTATCTCTCCCTTTACCACACTGTGCCTGGTATTACTTTTATATTACATTTGATTAGGCAAATAAAGAGTAACTGGTGATTTTAGCCAAAGCAGATGTTAAATGTTTACTCGATTCAGTTTAACAAGCACATGGTTCCTTTACTTCCAAATGCTACCACCAGCATAAAGCTCAATCCATGCCTGAAGAGTAACTAAGAAACTGTTCCAGTAGATATTTACGTTTTAGTTTCAATGCATTTTGCCTTAGTGTACATTTCACAGTGAAATCTTTTTAAATATGACATTTTTTCACTTTGATTTAATTGCAAGTGGAACTTTAAATCTTTCTGAGGTGAAATGTATCCACAAATGAGATGGTTGGCACTGTTCTGTAGAACAAGACAAGGCTAAAAGCTTGTAAAACACTAATTCCATGCAACGCAATGATATATAGTTAAACAACTGGAATATTTTGGAATGGTAGACATATTTTTCATACCTGAAGTGTAACTAAGAAACAGTTCCAATCACCTTTGAATAGATATTTACATTTTACTTTTCTTAATCTTCAGATTTTTCTTTGCATTTCCCTTATATTGTATATGTGTATATTTCACAGTGAAATCTCACATATTGCATATTGCAGCCAGCGACCGTTTCCATATCTTTTCATAAGCTTTCCGTGCTTTATAAGACTCAATTATCTTTATTTTCTTTTTCTCAGTCGGCTGCTTCAAGGAGCCCGTGGCTGGTGAATGTAAACACTCTGGATGAGAGGTTTGAAGAGTCAGGGAATTATTATATAAGCTCTGGATCTGTCATCACCTGATTTAGATCAAGGCCTTACAAGTTCAGAGAATTAACTTCGGAGACCTTAAAAATAAAAATAACAGAAGTGGATCAACTGGAAGGGTGCCAATACTTTTGCACATTAATGGTTCCTATCAAATCAGAGAACTGTGTCGAGTTTAAATTTATTTGCTGAGGTTATGTAAGCTTCTTTGCAGTAAGAGCATTAATGGAACATGTTATTTCATTAAGATTGCCCAAATATAACTTAGGATAAGATAGAATAGGGGTTTCTAAAAACTGGGGCTGCAAAGGGGCGACAAATGTTCAGTATATATCCTGGAATATTTCAAGAAAGTTTCCACTGGAACTTCATCTGGGATATTTTGGACATTTTCCAATTTGGAACATTACCAGGACTTCATGGGATTTAATTAGAAGTTTGGGAAAATGCAAATAAGTCGTAAGCTGACATGCATGCAAACTTATACAGATTTTAAAAGTCCGTATCTGTAAGCTGACATGGATGTAAGCTACTACAGTTTTAAAAAAGTACATTTTTCACTTTGTTTCATTGCAAGTGGAACATCTTTCTGAGGTGAAATGTATCCACTAATGAGATGGTTGGCACTGTTTTTTAGAACAAGACAAGAGCTAAAGGACTGAAAGTTTGTAAAGACTTATTGTATATAAAATGTTAAACAATTGGAATAATTTGGAATAGTAAACGTATTTGTCAACTCATACAAATGTAAAGAAATTGGCAAGATGAATAAATGCTCCTCAGTCAGTATGCTTGCTAAAACATTCATTAATTTCATTCAACATTCTTTTCGGCTTAGTCCCTTTATTAATCTAGGGTCGCCACAACGGAATGAACTGCCAACTTATCCAGCATTTGTTTTATGCAGCGGATGCCCTTCCAGCTGCAACCCATCACTGGGAAACATCCATACACACTCATTCACACACACACTACGGACAATTTGTAGCTTACCCAATTCACCTATACCAAATGTCTTTGGACTTGTGGGGGAAACCAGAGCACCCAGAGGAAACCCACGCAAACACGGGGAGAAATGCAAACTCCACACAGAAATGCCAACTGACCCAGCCGGGGCTCGAACCAGCGATCTTCTTGCTGTGAGGCGATTGTGCTACCCACTGCACCACTGTGCTGCCCCACTTGCTAAAACAAAACACTATAATCTAATATATAGTTTACTTACTCCCAGATCCATTTATATCGAAGTTGATATTTAGCCGCACCATACTGGTGTTTCGTAACATCTAGTTTTTATGAGGTGGATTGTTAGCCCAATGCTCAACCCCCAACCTGGAGGATCAGGACACATTCACTACAGATAATTTAGCTTACCCAATTCACCTACAGCACATGACTTTGGACTGTGGAGGAAACCCACGCCAACACGGGAAGAACATGCAGAGCATGGGGCTCAAACCAGCAACCTTCTTGCTGTGAGGCGACATCGCTACCCGCTGTGCCACCGTGTCGCCCAGTAATATATAGTTTGGACATAAATTTGTGAAATATTTGTACAATTCTGTTATTGTTAAAGTATGTGTATGTGCAGTATTGTGAGAGCACATTTTGCTATTTGCTTGAACTAACAATATTTATCACCCAAGTAATATCAAAACCTACTTGAGTGGTTGTAATGTTTAGACTCAAATGCAGAATTGTGGCTTTACATTTTAAGAGTAGACATTTAACTGAAATTGCTTTAAATGTGGTTTTTTAAACACATATTTAACCCAACTATATACAAATGCATTCACTGGCTAATCTACATTCTTTTAAATCCCCAGTTTATTCCCTTTAATTCCTGTTAATTCTCATTAAAAAGTTTCCAGCTTTGACAATTTCTGGAATTTTGCAACCTTGCTATCAACACAGAGGTCTATATATTTCACAGCTGTAACCTCAGATCTCAGATTTTATACTTTATGCATAACAATCTGAATTAACATAACATCACGTCTACTAGTATTCTAATTAAGGAAGATACTGGCACTTGAATCACATACAGTACAGTCGTGGCCAAAAGTTTTGAGAATTACACAAATATTGGAAATTGGAAATGTTGCTGCTTAAGTTTTTATAATAGCAATTTGCATATACTCCAGAATGTTATGAAGAGTGATCAGATGAATTGCATAGTCCTTCTTTGCCATGAAAATTAACTTAATCCTGAAAAAAAACTTTCCACTGCATTTCATTGCTGTCATTAAAGGACCTGCTGAGATCATTTCAGTAATCGTCTTGCTAACTCAGGTGAGAATGTTGACAAGCACAAGGCTAGAGATCATTATGTCAGGCTGATTGGGTTAGAATGGCAGACTTGACATGTTAAAAGGAGGGTGATGCTTGAAATCATTGTTCTTCCATTGTTAACCATGGTGACCTGCAAAGAAACACGTGCAGCCATCATTGCGTTGCATAAAAATAGCTTCACAGGCAGAGATATTGTGGCTACTAAGATTGCACCTAAATCAACAATTTATAGGATCATCAAGAACTTCAAGGAAAGAGGTTCAATTCTTGTTAAGAAGGCTTCAGGGCATCCAAGAAAGTCCAGCAAGCGCCAGGATCGTCTCCTAAAGAGGATTCAGCTGCGGGATGGGAGTGCCACCAGTGCAGAGCTTGCTCAGGAATGGCAGCAGGCAGGTGTGAGCGCATCTGCACGCACAGTGAGGCGAAGACTTTTGGAAGATGACCTGGTGTCAAGAAGGGCAGCAAAGAAGCCAGTTCTCTCCAAAAAAACATCATGGACAGATTGATCTTCTGCAAAAAGTATGGCGAATGGACTGCTAAGGACTGGGGCAAAGTCATGTTCTCCGATGAAGCCCCTTTCCAATTGTTTGGGGCATCTGGAAAAAGGCTTGTCTGGAGAAGAAAAGGTGAGCGCTACCATCAGTCCTGTGTCATGCCAACAGTAAAGCATCCTGAGACCATTCATGTGTGGGGTTGCTTCTCATCCAAGGGAGTGGGCTCACTCACAACTTTGCCCAAAAACACAGCTATGAATAAAGAATGGTACCAAAACACCCTCCAACAGCAACTTCTTCCTACAATCCAACAACAGTTTGGTGAAGAACAATGCATTTTCCAGCACGATGGAGCACCGTGCCATAAGGCAAAAGTGATATCTAAGTGGCTCGGGGACCAAAACGTTGAAATTTTGGGTCCATGGCCTGGAAACTCCCCAGACCTTAATCCTATTGAGAACTTGTGGTCAATCCTCAAGAGGCGGGTGGACAAACAAAAACCCACTAATTCTGACAAACTCCAAGAAGTGATTATGAAAGAATGGGTTGCTATCAGTCAGGATTTGGCCCAGAAGTTGATTGAGAGCATGCCCAGTCGAATTGCTGAGGTCCTGAAAAAGAAGGGCCAACACTGCAAATACTGACTCTTTGCATAAATGTCATGTAATTGTCGATAAAAGCCTTTGAAACGTATGAAGTGCTTGTAATTATATTTCAGGACATTACAGAAACATCTGAAACAAAGATCTAAAAGCAGTTTAGCAGCAAACTTTGTGAAAACTAATATTTGTGTCATTCTCAAAACTTTTGGCCACGACTGTATGTCCTTAACTTTAACTAGCATTCACTGCACGGGCACATTTCGGATTCTTTAAAAGGGCCACACAGTCTATGCCAGCATTTATGTCCCTTACGTGGTTATAAAATGTAAAAATGACATATTGTTTGTGCTTCTCGTCACAGCACTCTGTTCGAGATCTGTAGCATCTGACAACTTGATGTTACTATGTAAATCACTTAAGAGGCTTCCTGTTTGGAGTTCACAATAAGCACAGTTGATGTGAGCAGCTGAACCTTCTGGTGCATGAAAAGCGAGATTTCTCCCTGGCCCTGACTATTCTGTTTGCCTCTTTTTTTTTGCCATTGAGAAGAACAGAGGACTGAGAACACAAAGCACTGATTAATGGACTGATGGAACGGGACATAAATACAGTTGTTTCTTTAATTGACACTGTGGTAATTCTCCTTTGCTCGGTGTAATTTGAAATGTCTGCCATGTGAATTTTACAAAACGCTTTACTAATTTTCCTCTTTTGTAATTAGCCGCTAAACAGTGGTTGGCATGGTTACAAATAGGGATGCTTAATATATATTGGGTCCATATTGGCGGAGCTGATGTGTTTTGTGTGGAAGCCCATTTTGACAATGTGAGTAAAATAAATAAAAAGCTACTTGCCACTTTATTTCTCACAATTCATATGTCAATTTCAAAATTTTTGCTCAGAATTGCAAGACGTAAATTGGCAATTGTGAGTTTGTAAATCGAAAATTCAAGATACATCTGTTCATTTATTAATTCCATTGTTCTGTATTTTCTTTTGTTTTATAACAAGTTTATAAATTTACCAGTAAATATTTAATTGTGCACATTCAGTTTTCTAATTCATTTTATTTTTTACAGTTGAATTACCTTTGTGGCTTTATCATCTCTGTTTTTACTAAAAAATCTATGTAAATAAACAATAAAAAGTCACATTAATAATTATGCATTCAACTAAATAAATTAGAAAATAAATTAGAATCACTTTTGCTTTGGAAAAAAATTAAATAAATAATTAAATAAAAATTGCTGTGAAATTTAATTTGTAATTTCTTACTTGTAATTAGGGCTGCACAATATTGGAAAAATCTAACATTGCAATACATTTTTTTTCGTTCTGTGATATATATTGCGATAGTAATACAATTCCACTAGATTTGTTGAATAACAAAAAAGAATTTTTTGGAAAGAATTTGTAATTGTAGATTGATTATGATGATTCTGTAGGAGAGTGCATATGCATAAAATATAAGAAACAAGCATAGATACATTCAATAAAGAACAAGATACAAATTAAATAAACAGCATTTTATTGTTTTCAGAGGAGCCGAACTGTATTTGTAATTGCAGTAATTTAATATTCAAATGTAAAAATAATACTGCATAGTCTTCGTTTTATAAACAATTCAATAAAATTAATCGTTATTCATTTGTCAAAGTTACAAACAGTACAATTTCTTATGCCTGAATGCTTTTAAAACCCTCACACAGTCACAGCCCTCAAAAAAACACTTGCAAAATGATCAATTATAATCCAGACTCAATATTGCGTATACTCGCAATGTGACTATTATGATTGATCACGTTGCGATATTGATGTTGAAACGATATATTGTGCAGTCCTACTTGTAATATTTAAATAGTTGTATAACTATTATATATATATATATATATATATATATATATATATATATATAATCTCCTCACATTTAATCACATGCATAGCAAACCTTTATAATAGACATCTTTTAAGTGTTAATCATTTTTTAAATGAAATTCTCTTTAAACACTGCTCCCCCAATCTCCCCTTGCACACTCGCAGATGCACACATCTGTGACACACTTTAATAAATGCTGACGAGATAAACCAAGCTCTTAAAACAGCGCAGCAAGTTGAAATCGCATGCTTTTCATCTCACATCTGTTCACTTTTTTACTTACTATTTTATCAGTGCGTTTCTTCTCATTTCACACGTCTCTCCCAGAGCATTCGTTCCTGACCTATAATTTTGGTGCTCTGTCTTTCTTTATTTAGAAATGTCAGAATTTGGTCCAGGTGGTGGGTTGTGACTAAATGTGAAAATGAAAAATGGCCTCCTAGTAGAAAAATCATAAGCCATTACAAAAACGCCACTTATTCACGTCTTGGTCTCACCTTGCCGTGTTGCGCTGAGCTTTTTTTTTTTCATTCTGTGTGTCTCCGTTTATTTCCCTCATTCATGCCTACAAATACAATCCATCCGAATGCTTTGTTAGAGTAGCAGCCCATGGGTTATCTAGAGTACAACACTGATTACAAACGACAATTATGATGATTTTCCCTTGCAGCATGATTTCATTCACTGAAGGGAGGTGAAGTCATCTTAATGGCTACCTGAGTAAATAAAGTCGCCCTCAACATTCTGACCCCTTCCGCAAGAGCCATAAATCACCACTGCAATTCACTGGTGAGCAAACACAAAGACAGAAGGCAAGAAACTGAGGGCATTTTCAACTTTATGCATATTTATGTTTGTGCAAATTGTCCACATTGCTGTGTGTTGCGCTCATGCCACGCACAGTAAACATGCAAGGCCTTTTCCACATAGGAGGCGCGATTACCCTTGTGTCAAGCTGTTTGTAATTACCAGCTTCATTTGAGAACATGGGGAGGACTGATTGCCTAAATCCTGGTGACGAAGTACATCAAAAGAAAGGTTATAATGACTGTAAACACTTTGCCTGGGGCTTTGAATTATATACTGTGACTTTTGCACCTGAATTGCAACAGAAAACACAGCCATTTGTAACACCGGAAATGTACGTTAGAGTTAATGCTAATGTTTTGACTGAAAGTGTACACTTGTTTATGTGTTGTGGATAGTCATTTTCATGACAATGGCATTTTGAAGACCTAAAAATGCAAACTTTTGAAATGGGTTTGTAAATGAGACTACAGAACTGTATGTGTGCAACATGTCATGTTTCTTTGTAAAGTGAAATTGCCTGATATGCATAATAAATTATTAGTCGTTTTTGGGGATCATTTTGACAACATTGCCAGATACATGCTAAATCTTTCAATAATGATAATTAAAAAATGTTGATAGTATATAAAGTATATGTAGTTTATATACATACACTATAAATATTGCTCAATTTTTAGTTCAATCAAATGAACTTTTCTAGTCATCTCAACTTAAATCAATCAAACAGACTTCTCATAACTTTAATAAAATATAGTTGACACCTTATTAACTTATTAAAATAAAAAATAAAAAAGTACAAAATAAGTCTGAAGGAAACTGAATGAATAAATGAATGAATGAATGAATGAAAATAAAAAAGGTGTCACTAAAGATCTATGAAAAGGGCACAGGTCCCATCAGAAGAGAAGTCTTTTATGTCTGAAAAAAACACCAGATAAACACATCTCTGCACTGGTGCTGCCCAGCTTTATTTTTCCTCCACCAGACCAGCAAGACAGACTTCAGACTAAGCAGACCTTGGAGCAAACGCTGTCTCTCTGGACACACCTGCTCCAGATCCAAGAAGATTGAGACGAGGAAGTGAGAAAACCTGTACAGACCGTCAAACGTAGCTGTCACATCCAATAAAAGCTCCAGCTTCCATGCCTAGCTACTCCACCGAGAAAAAAGAAAGGGGGAAAAAAGGTGTCTTTCAGCCACCTCCATCTGTATTCAGCCTCAGATCATGTCCCCTGTTAAATGTCAGATTAGAGGGTGGAACAATACAGGTTCAGGCCATCAGACATTTTTTAACTGCTATCAAAATGAAAGTTGGCTTTAGTTATATGTGAAACAGCATCACGCTCAAACAATTTCAATGAAAAGGTAGAGAAAACAACTTCCAAAATAGAGTGTCCTAACCAGCCATCACTCAATAAAGCACCAAGTCTCTTGAAACACACTTGAAATATTTGTTCTTTTAGTATTTCCATGCAAAAAAAGTGATCATGCTTTTTACATGTTCCAAAAATATGTTTTACAAGTGATTTGAACATGTGATTGCACTCGAAGCTCATTATGCAGTTTTTCTGTTTCAATTTAAATCAGATTCATTAGTTCTGGAAGTTTCCATTTCTGTGGTCTGGCAGTCCAGTTGGTCCAAAATAGACCCATGATGCACAAATTATGAGAGTGTTACACATACTGTTTTTAACGTAATATAGTAGGGAACTATGCGATTTCAGATGCAACCGTACCCTAATGGCCCGTTTGCACTGAGTGGTACAGTACGGTACGGTACGGGTCACCTTTATAAGGCTTGCGTTTCCACTGCCAAAAGGGTACTAATGGTACCCTTTTGGCAGTGGTGTACGACAGAAAGTTTCAGATGACGTCATTTTTACTTGAGGAATAGTGGACGCTCTCTGGAGAAAGTGAAACCGCACGCACTTTTAGATGGGCTCGTAAAACAACAACAGGACACAGCAGATTTTGTTCTTCATCGCTTTGTGGCTGTTGATCAAGACGATGACAAGATTTGTTTGAGCTCGGGTCGGCCATGGCTTGTTATTATATGTATATATTATTACGGTGTAATGTCTCGGTTGTGTTTTTAAAAATGGCGCTTCCTTTGTTTTCATTCTCCTGCTTCTTTGAGTGACGTACCTCTGTAAACTAATAGCGTTCAGCTGCGCGTATAGCTCTCTAGCTCTGCCTTTTGGTACCCTTTTGGCGTACTAGGTACCCTTTGCAAATTGTACGCAAAAAGTGGTATGGTAAGGGTCGCTTTTAGGTATATTTGACAGTGGAAACGACCATAAAAGCGTACCGAACCGAACCGTACCGTACCATAAGTGAAACCTGGCTCAAACTGTACGATTTGTAATAATCCTAAACAATTATAGTATGTCAGACTGTGTGAAAATGACTACAGTGTCACAATGTAAGATCTCAGATGTCATAATGTCAGACTGAATGACAATACACAGCACGGCAAACACGGATACACTCAAGAAGTCATCCATTGTCACTCTCACTATCAGGCGTTCTTAAATGGTACCTCACATCAAACACAACATATAGCTGTAATTCTGCACATAGTGTCCCTCAATAATAAAATCCCCCCCAAGAAATGTATTTCCCCGTGGTGGTTTGTAGTTGTCGTAGATGTCGTGCTGATAGCATCATCAGATTCTGCGTTCCTATTGGTTCTTGGTTTGATGCTCGTTGCAGCTGAAGTCACACTGCATGCAAGTGTCTGATATCTTCTGACTGTCAAAACCTCATCGGTGGGAAAATCTGATCGCAACGGCCGTTAAGTGGCTGTCCAAAAACATGTCAAACCAACGATCAAAGACCACAGATTTTAGCCTAGGATTTCAGGAATATTTTAGGATTGGGCCGTAGATTTAGGATGGACGGAGGGGGTGTGTCCTCACTGACTATTAAAATGTCCCCACCACCTTTTTTTTAAATTCACTTATAAAAAAAAAAAAATCACACTGCCAACATATGATTGGCCTAGATATGCAGACAGGGTTAAATCACGTTTTCTACTCTAGTCTTACCGGCTTCAAACCGTCAACCTGATTTCACCAAGTAGGACATGTTCCTGGATTAACATCTACTGTTGATCCTGGAACAACATTCCAATCAGCCAATCAGAATTAAGGGATACGTTTACAGTTTATGTTAAGTTTAGGCTTACGGTTAGGTTTATGCAGTTCTACATGATTGTTATCCAACTATTGTCCCCCTCTGATTTTGGGAATAATTTACAGTTATGGTTGGGTTTAGGGGTAGGGAATAGGTATGGATTATATTTTCGAACAAAAATGATGTTCCAGGATCAACATAGATGTTAATCCAGGATCGCATCGTACTTGGCAAAATCATGACGTGCACCTTCAAACACATATGAACATTGTGATTTGTTGTGCCTTTATATGAGACGCTGTAGCTACATTCAGATACAAACTGCGGGGGAAATTTCCCGTGCAAGAATAAGGTATGTGAGGTGGATTTTTTTAAGAAAAGTGTTAGGTCACATAAACTCTGCTGAATGAGTCCATCATAATAATGGTAACATTAATTACATTTTTTTTTTCCTGCTTTGATGCACAATCTAACGTTATAGCAGGCTGATGTAGTCTGTGAATAATATGGTCTGAAAACTAACTGCACAATAAACTGCTAAATGTAAAAGTATAAATATGATTCCTGTCAGTTCTCCTAATCTCTCAGAGTAGCATGTCAAAATGCCAAGAGCAAACCTACGCTTGTTTAGGATTTCCCATATTTTTTCTCAGATTACCAAATTGTGGCTGAAATCACACAGAATTTAACATATTTCATATTCGTAAAAATTGACAGGGCAGTGTTTCCCAACCCTGTTCCAGAAGGCACACCAACAGTACACATTTTCAACCTCTCCCTATTCAAACACACCTGAATCAACTCATCAGAACATTAGAAGAGACTCAAAAACCTGAAAAATGAATGGGTCAGATAAGGCAGACATCAAAAATATTCACTGTTGGTGTGCCTTACATTACATTAGATACATAGACGACCAACTTTTAAGACTTATCTAAGCAGTTTGTGGAACCGACCAAAGAATGGATTGAGTAGCAGACTAACAGACTGCCTTTAAAAAAATGAATCCAATTGCTAGGGGAGAGCGGGGATGAAAGTAACGTGGGACGAAAGTAGCAAAGCGATTTTCTCGAAGCCCTGACAAAATTTGCTTTCCAGGCTATAACAGCACACTCAGCATGCAACCCTTGATGGAGCTGCCAAATATCACCTGATTTCGGAACCGTGTCCCGCAGTTAGGTCCGAATTTCAGTTTTTACGAGCAGAAAGTAAATTATTGTAGTGGTTCTTTTTTTCTTATTACAAGTTGTGTTTCTCTTTTCATGCATCACAGGAATTATCAATCTACAGGTTATTTAGTGTCATAACACATCCTTAAGTTTGAAATGTCTAAGTTTTCAGTTTAAAAGTAAATCAGATTTAAATGGCAAGAGTTCCTGTGGGGACGAAAGTAACACTGTTATTTATGTCCCACTGCTTATAGCCATACCTTATTTTTCACTTCCACATTAGAGTTTTCAGAGTTTTGATTCAGATGTTTTATAAAACTATTGCATATTGCCAATAATAATAAAAGAAATAAAAAATTGTAAAAAATTGTAACTCATTGCATTGTTGGATTGCTTTTAGGGGTGGCGTAGTGGCGCAGTGGGTAGTGCTGTCACCTCACAGCAAGAAGGTCGCTGGTTCGAGCCTCGGCTGGGTCAGTTGGCATTTCTGTGTGGAGTTTGCATGTTCTCCCCGTGTTCGCGTGGGTTTCCTCCGGGTGCTCCGGTTTCCCCCACAGTCCAAAGACATGCGCTATAGGTGAATTGAATAAGCTAAATTGTCCGTAGTGTATGTGTGTGAATGGGAGTGTATGGGTGTTTCCCAGTGATGGGTTGCAGCTGGAAGGGCATCCGCTGAGTAAAACATATGCTGCATAAGTTGGCGGTTCATTCCGCTGTGGCGACCTCTGATTAATAAAGGGACTAAGCTGAAAAGAAAATGAATGAATAAATGAAAAATGGTACTTTCATCTCCGCTCTCCTCTACATCTCTTTTGCGATTTAATTTGTTTTCTTTGGTGTTCTCATCGCCGCATTTTTTCCTGATCTGGTCAGGTAGGCAGGTTAGTGGCTCTGGCATGAAACGGAGCAGAATAAAACACGTGTTTGACTTGGAACGGAATCAAATCAGCCGGGCCACTTATCACATTACCGGCCTATCTCTTGTCCTTGGAGCCATGGATTTGCACTCCATCAAAGAGCTCATACAGAATGAGTTTGCCTTTATAAATAGTGAAACACACCCACACCTCCTCCCCTTCCCCAGATACATCCTCCACAGTCTGAACCCCTAAACTCCCTCTGCCTTCTTCTTTTTTTTCTATCTCTCTCTCTTCTTTTAGCGCTCTGGCAGGTCATTTGCAATGCTAAGCATCAGTTGGCAGTCGTGTTGGAGAGGGTAAGAGGAAATGGGCAAAGTCTTCCCCAACATCAGGCTAATCATTTTATCTCTGCTTTTCATTGCAGCATAATAAGTGTTTTACGGGGGGATTAGTGGAATAATGTATACATGAGCTGTTGTTTTTGTATCTCCGGACCCCTGCGCTTCATTCCGCCACTGTTCCACCAGCTTTTGTAATTTAGCTAACAAAAGGGGTCAGGCAGAGAGGAGGATGAGGAGGAGAATATCAACGAGGCCACCAACCGCACAGTCATGGTAACCTTCTCTCTCTCTCTCTCGTTCGCACTTTGGACTGGGTGAGATCTGGAATTGGACAAGGGAAATAAAGTGAGGAGAAAAAAGCGTGCTGAGTGCAAATCTTTCTTTTAACTCATGCATTGTGTGTTTAGAACGGACTACTTCTCCATGCTTCAATGATTCAAGATGACCTTGAGCTGCTTCCAAATGTACAGAATGGATGGGGTTTACAGTGAATTTAACAAAATGTTGGGTAATAGAAAGGAAAAGTTCATTTAAAAGTAAAATTTGTGTAAAACTACTGATTTAAATATTTGTTTGTCAGGGTAGCAACTTTTTTTTTTTTTTTTCATTTTTGGATGTGAAGTAAAGTGTGTTCAATGATTTTTACTGATGTTTAAAAAAATGGAAGTTGTTCAAGTGATAAATTATCTTTCCAAAACACATTGTTTTTGTTTTCGGCTCAAAACATCCAAAAGCTGTGAGTTTTGCGAATAATTAAGCACTATTGCAAAAAAAGTTATGTTTGAAATGAAAGTGAAATGAATAAGTCATGAAAGTGAGTTTCATGTTTTTGAAATTAGGATTTAAAAAGTTGTTGTTTTCTTTTTAATATTAGTTAAACTCTTATAAATGTGTTTCAATTAAAAAAAATTGTCATATAAATGAACTACCAAATGCAAAAAAAAAAAAACTATTATAATAAGTTTTTGTAAATGGAAATTTATGAAAAACGAAATTTATAAAAATTTATTATTTAGTTGTTGTTGTTTTTCTAAAAAGGTGTAATTATAATAAATCAATGTCTTATTTTTTATAGCTATGCATTACATCTTTTTTATGTTTCCATTTTTTTTATTTATATTTTGTTATGTTTTTATTTTCATTCATTAATTTTCCTCCGGCTTAGTCTCTATTTCAGAGGTCGCCACAGCAGAATGAACCACCAACTATTCAAGCATACGTTTTATGGAGCGGATGCCCTTTCAGGAGGAAACCCACACAGAAATGCCAACTGGCCCAGCCGGGATTCTAACCAGCGACCTTCTTGCTGTGAGGCGACAGTGCTAACCACTGAGCCACCGTGCCGCCCTATGTTTTTATTTTTATAAACCTATCCTTTTAGGCAATGCGCTATAAGTGATGTTAGTATTCTTATCCTCCACCAGAAATGAACTCTTTTTCTATAGCAATATATTTACCTGTCAGTCAGAAGCTAAGGAAGATTGGCATCTGTTTTGAAGCTTTCCGCGTCCTCCAGCAATGAAAAGGTTGCTCTTGCGCTCTCATCTTGCTTTTTTTATTTATTTATCTTGCTGTACCCTCTTATTGCTTTAAGGATGTTTTGACATCTTTCACACCCTCTGAATCCCATATACATACAAGGACTCCCTACTACGAATGCACAAAATGACAGACAGACAGAAATCACCCCAAAAGACGTCTGATTGGCTAAACAATGAATCTGAAGCCTGCCATGTTTCATTTTACTATTTACATAAATTGGACTTCTATCTGAGCAAATAAGATGTTAAAAAAGCAGCACTTAAAAAAATGATTAACTCCACTATTAAGTTAAACAGCAGAGTTTTACCATTTATGAATCTATTCAGCTACTCTCCAGTTCTGGCGGGAGCACTTTTAGCTTAGCTTAGCATAGATCATTAAATCAGATTAGACCATTAGCATCTCGCCCAAACGTCCAAAGTTTAGATAATTTGAAAGCTTGAGTTTTTTTGTAGGTTACTACTACATGAACTAAGACTGACAAAAAATGAAAAGTTGCCATTTTTTAGGCCGATAAGGCTAGGAACTATACTCTCATTTTGGTGTAACAATCAAGAAACTTTTCTGCCGTACCATGGCTGCAGCAGGCGCAATGATATAACGATATCCTAGCTATATCGCCCTAGAAAATAGCAACTTTTCATTTTCCTACAGCCTTAGTACACTAACTACAGCAAAGCCTAGCTTTAAAGGGCACCTAGTTTACCCCTTTTTCCAGATTTAATATAAGTCTTTTGTGTCTCCAGAATGTGTCTGTAAAGTTTCAGCTCAAAACACCCATCAGATTATTTATTATACCTTTCAGAAGTTTGTCATTTTTAGCTCTTAGCATCTTGTAGCTGTTTTGGTGGACTGTGCCTTTAATGCTAGTCCTCCCCGCCCACAGTTCCCACGTGCCTGTCAGTGTGCCTCAATCTCCGCCCTCGGCTGCCTCAGATAACAGACAGACATGAAGGAAGCAGATCTCACGTAACGTTTGTGAGAAATATTACAGTAAGTACTTTCCCAATGATTATTTGATGTATTTTTTGTGGAGTTGCAACGATGAGTCACACACAATGTCGTTACAAAATTCACGCACACACACACACACACACAGATACACACACACACACATGCACACACACACACAGACAGACAGACAGCGTGCGCGTTTAGCTTTGCATTGTTTTTGCACGGCAAATGTGACAGGATACACATTAATATCCACTGCTGTATGGATATCCGTTATGTTAATGTACAAAATAAACCTGATTTAACGTCCACAACCCTTTTTTGGATTGAAGCGTCTTTTTTTATAATTGTACTGACATGCGGCTGTGGTGATAAAGTAAAGCTGAAGTAAATCGCTGTAATTCATTACAAACATGCACTGTTTTAAAAACGTGTTAAACTTGTAAAACTCACTCTTGATCACATTTGATGATGATTGATGATCCTAGCGAACTGAACAGATCTTTTATTCCCAGTTGCTTTGCGCACGTCCTGTCTTGTTGATATGATTATACGCGTTACTACGGAGACATGGTAATACGCAGCTGTCAATCAATTCGGTGGGCAGCACTCCTACGTCAAGTTGCGGTCGGCCTCAAAATGGGAGGGATTTGGATGCTATTTTAACGTCAGAAGAAAAAAAAAAGAGACTTATTGTCTTTATTTCACCCCAATATGTCTGTGGACACACTATACCTACACACAGTTCTGTCCAAACAGCTTAAAAAATATTATTCTCATCATAGGTGCCCTTTAAATAGGAAAATTAACTCTTTAGTCATTTTTGAGCGAGATGCTAATCGTCTAATCCGATTCAATGATTTATGCTAAGCTAAGCTAAAAGTGCTCCCACAAGACTCAGAGATCGGCTGAATGGATTAAAAAATGATGAAACTCAACTGTAACTCTTGGGGATAACGAATAATAACAGATTTTCCAAAAGAAAAAACAAAAAAGTGGAGTGTTCCTTTAACGCATTTCTTCTGTTGATGTGTGAGACTGAAAGACTGAAAGCTGTTGTGAATAGCCGAAAGAAAAACGTATTTTTACTGCATTTCAACACGTTTTTATGTGCGAAAGTGCCTTGCGATTGAGACTTAAAGGTTTAATAGCCTCGTCTGGTGCATTGACATGACTCAATCAATTATTGATAAATGCATGAGTGAGAAGAAAGGCCTTATTGATCCGATACATGTCTGATCAAAAACAACACGCTCTTTCACCCAAGGTATTACAGAGGTTTCCATGTCAATCGTGTATATGTTTGCACTCAGCATGTTAACAGAAAAGCTGTTAGAAGCATAGGGAATAAATTTATGAGCTCCGATTATCCCTTTATTATAGTAAGTTACAATGAATAATTGTTTGTAATCAGCATCTCGGGTTCACGCGAACAGAATCAGGCTCCGCTCGTACATCACCAGCCATGTGTTTCAAGAGTCGAGCGTAAACTCCGGGGAAAAAGGGCCTTTCTTTATTCTTATTTTGTCAGACGAATTTACTCAGATAGATTTATTACCAACGTGCAATTAATCACACTGTGATAATGCCGACCAAAGCAAATGATTAATAGCGTCACTTAAAAACGGCAGATCATTGGAGTCGATATCTCCTGTGCGGCAGTGACCTGGTGCCTGGCTGAGATGTTTGTTAAAAGAAGGTTTCATAATGCTAATTTACTGTGTAAACTCGCAGTGCCTTTTATTTATCCACAATACTGTGGGAGCAGATGCTTTGTGAAGTTACCTCATCACATTTATTTCGCTTGGCTGAGCTGCAGCCTGAAATCATTTCCCTTTGGCTGGACAAGATGTTCTGCTTTGGTGAACGGGTCAGAATGGTGTACGCCTACTGGAATACTAGCGTCGTAGTCTTCACAATTACCAAGTTGTCAGGAGAATATTTTTTTGCTAAAGACAGGGCAAGATGTCCTGCTTGTCTCCCACCCAATAAAACATGGCTCTCGTGAGGCCGTGACTCATTAGCACTTTTCACCTGAGGCTTATAAGGTTGCATTGATTCTGTGACATCACTGATTAAAATCAATGCACCGCTGCTCGTGTACCCGACTGGTGCTCGTGTGCCCTGAGGTGATCCTGGAGCAGGAACTCTGTTATCGTGTATTTCTTCCCACTGCACTTAGGGGAGCTATTGGTTGTTGTTGTACTCTTTCATACAGTTGAAGTCATAATTATTAGCCCTCCTGAGATTTTTTTCTTTTTCAATTATTTCACAAACGATGTTTAAGAGAGCAAGGAATTTTTCACAGTATTCCCGATAATATTTTTTCTTGTGGAGAAAGTTTTGTTTGTTTTATGTCAGCTAGAATAAAAGCAGTTTTAAAATTGTTAAGGTCATTTTTAAAGTCAATATTATAAGCCCACAATATTTTTTTGGATTGTCTACAGAACAAACCATCATAACACAATAGGGATGTAACGATTCACCGTGAGTTGGTTGAAAATTGATTAAAATATGTGACGATAGAAATCGGTAGAAATGTTGAATGAATCGCGATACATATTTTGAACACAAACTGTGTGCAAATACTGCAAAAAAAGACGTTTACTTAGACTAAAAGAACAACGAATATGATGCAGCACAGTGAAAAACTCCTCTCACAGACATCTATAGGCAAAAAAACTATTAATAAGCCAAACCACGCAGACTGGATGATTTGCAGCTCTGCTTGCTTCGACGAGTGCTACGGAGATCACACGGGGCATCATTGTTTTCATAGCGAAAGTGTGAAGATGTCTTTCAGACTTAAAGAGAAAGTTGTTCTGTTACAGAAGCAGGTATTAGATTATTGTTACCCTCTCCTTTTCAAATTAGTTTATGTATATTTTAATAATTTGCTTATTATTATTGAATATTTACAAATTTTCAAGATTATCCTTTCTAAAGAGTATCACACTGATACTTATGCTAATTAATTATACAAGTAATATTAATGATTCACCTTCATAATTATGTTCAACTCCTGTCTCTATCCTACTATTCATTCATTCATTTTCTTTTCGGCTTAGTCGCTTTATTAATCTGGGTCTCCCACAGCGGAATGAACCGCCAACTTATCCAGCATATGTTCTACGCAGCGGATGCCCTTTCAGCAGCAACCCATCACTGGGAAACACCCATACACTCCCATTCACACACATGCACACTACGGACAATTTAGCTTATCCAATTCACTTATAGCACATGTCTTTGGACTTGGGGGAAATCGGAGTACCCGGAGGAAACCCACGCCAACACGGGGAGAACATGCAAACTCCACACAGAAATGGCAACTGAGCCAGCTGAGGCTCGAACCAGCGACCTTCTTGCTGTGAGGCGACAGTGCTACCCACTGCGCCACCGCACCGCCCCTTCTTTCCTACTATATAATTAGTATTTTTATAATATTTTTTTTAATGCCAGTGGCCAGTCCCCTGGATCAGAGGGCCTATTGACCACCTCTGTACACACTGCTCTCTGGTTTAGGAAAGGCTTACCTCTCCACACCAGCCATCTCAGTCCCCAGTGAAAGAGTTTTTTCATCAGCAGGGGACATTGTAAATGTGCAAAGACCTCAGCTTATGCCAGAAAACATAGATATTAGATATTTCTTTTTAAAAATGTAAAATCCCAGCACAGTCACAGTTTTAGTTTGTTTATATTAATGAGTCTTCTCTAGTTTGTATTATTCTTTTTGTTTTTAAAATAGCAATTTAGTTATGGCAGAAAATATATTATTTAGAAAAAAATGTGCAGCATTTAAGAAAAAAATGAAAGGGCTCTTCATCTTAAATTTGTTTAAAATAATTTTGTAAAAAAATCGTGACTAAATCGTGAATCGTGAGATTAGTATCATGAATCATATCAAATTGTGAGTCAGGTGAATCGTTACATTCCTATTACACAATGATTTCTTTTTTTTTACAGTGATTACCCTAACTTGCCTAACTAACCTAGTTAAGCCTTTAAATGTCACTTTCAGCTGAATACTAGTATCTTGAAAGATATCTAGTAAAATATTATGTACTGTCATCATGGCCAAGATAAAATAAATCACTTATTAGAAATTACTTATTAAAACTATTATGTTTAGAAATGTGTTGAAAAAAACACATTAAATTAAACATTAAATTCCGTTAAACAGAATTTGGTGGAAAAAATATTCAGGAGGGCTAATAATTCTGACTTCAACTGTACATATCAGGGGTCATTTTAGTATTTTGTCCCATGACTTACATGACAACAACGTAAAGAGTTTTCTTTGAACTGTTATTTGAAGTTTTGTGAACAGACAACACAGTTGCAAAAATTATAGATATGTCAAAATAAAATAAAAATGAAACGCATTATTATGCATGAAAGGCTAGTATATGGCAGTGTTACTTTGTAAAGAAACACTACATGCCTGCACTCACACTTAAAAAAAAACAATATGATAAAAAGTCATGACAACAAATATTTTAATGTTACTTTAATTGTAATTAATTTAATTAGGATTTAAAGTACAAATGAAATCAAAACTAACCATATGATTTTGTTAGCTCACATTGCTAGTTTTGTGGTTAACAATTTATCTGTGCATGTCATTTGAAAAAAAAAAAATGTTTGCCCTTGTAATCTTTAATAGAAATCGGAAAATGCACTTCCTGTTTGTTTTCAGTTAAATTGTCAGATTATGTGATTTTAAGGTATTGAGCGTGGCTAACATACTTACGCCCCTCCAACTGTCAGTTCTGACAACAAACAGAAATGCTGAGGAGGAGGTGTCTGTTGTAATAACTCTTCTAAAACCCATTTCTGATTTCTGAATGAAATGCCTACTTTACTACATCCAATCAGCTCGCAGCTAAAAAAAACAAGCCATGCCCACTGTTTTCTCATTTATAATTCCATTTTTCTAGGAACTGCATCACAATACCAAAAACTTGGACTTTTATAGTTTAACTTAATATTCTAGTCAGTTTGACTGATGAAAGTTTAGGTGTCTAGAAAAGTCAATTTAATTAAATTATTAGTTAAACATTTTAAGGCTGTGTATATATATTTTCTTATATACTTTTTTATAATTATATATCATCTTTCTTAAAGTGCACACACAATGTACCTATAAACATTTTGATTATTTCTATAAGTTCATACAGAAACAATAAATGTATCATTTAAATAATTAATTGCACTTTGTAACCCTAAATTTGTGTTTCTGTTTCCCCAAAATTCCATTATCATTCAAATGATTGCCAAAAAATGCATGCAAAATGTTTTAGTATAAACACCTCTGAACACGAGGTGACAAGCATGATTAAATATTAAGTATGGTTATATCAACATGCAATATATTTGATAAAATGATCATGATGTCACATGTATAAATCCTATGAGAGGTGCAATTGTAAAAATTGTGTAATTATTATAATCTTTTAAATAAATAAATGAGAAAACATAGACCTCGGGCGACGTGGTGGCGCAGTGGGTAGCACGTTCGCCTCACAGCAAGAAGGTCGCTGGTTCGAGCCTCGGCTGGGTCAGTTGGCATTTCTGTGTGGAGTTTGCATGTTCTCCCCGTGTTCGCGTGGGTTTCCTCCGGGTGCTCCGGTTTCCCCCACAAGTCCAAAGACATGCGGTATAGGTGAATTGGGTAAGCTAAAATTGTCCGTATCGTATGTGTGTGAATGAGTGTGTATGAATGTTTCCCAGTGATGGGTTGCAGCTGGAAGGGCATCCGCTGCGTAAAACCTATGCTGGATAAGTTGGCGGTTCATCCCGCTGTGGCGACCCCAGATTAATAAAGGGACTAAGCCGAAAAGAAAATGAATGAATGAATGAACATAGACCTCCTCGAGTTTTAATGTTTAGGGTTGCCAAATGTCAATATATTAAATATCCCTGTCAGAGCTGCTCTCTTACATAGACATATTTTCTCTTTAACTTGTGTTTTCACAATTTAACGTTTAACTTTGTCTTCACAATCTATCAAACATTCACATGCACTTTCTCTAAGTGAAGTTTATTCATAAACTAATTTCGAGAGGAGCACGTGCTTTTTGATACCAGCTGGTCCAGCATTAGCTAATGCATGATCCACCAATCAGATGATTCCTAAATCACTATAAATAACCAGAGTATCTTACCTTAGCCATCTTCGTCTTGAAGAACGCTTCCTGGTACAAAAACGCTCCAGCTCCAAAAAGCTTCTACAGCATCGCACCATTTAGCCTGTCGATATGGAAAGAACCAACCAAACAACTTCAGCCAGAGCAGCGCTCTCCCCGAGACTTCAGCTGCGGCTCAGCGCCATCCAGCCCCGGCAGGACGACAATCGAGCCAGAGGTCCCGCAAGACACCGGCCGGCCCACCAGCTTTTCTACCATTTAACTATAACGCTGTCAATATAATCTCCTTTTCCATACACTTCAAACACCCTCAGCCAACGCATCCGCCGTGTTTTCAACTCAGATCTCCAGCAAGATCACCGCCCACGAACTCTGCCTAAACTCTCAAGACGCTGGCGATCCAAGCCACTGCAATGAAGCCGAACTCTTACCGCTCTCCTAGCGGTCCACCCGCGGTAACGTACATAGCATGCTTTAAGGGGAAGCCTCCCAAAAATAACTACTTTCCAACAAAGACTAAACATTTTATAAACCTTTTGAAAGACGAGACTCGCGTAACTATAATGATTTCAACAAAAGAAACTCACCTCTCAAGCCTCCCGCCTGTCCACAGATCCATAACATTCTAACAGCTTGAAGTAATTTGACTGCAAGGGTCCAAGCAATCCAATCCGTAAAACATTAGTCCACAGCATATTCATACGTTGATAACAACCATGGAATGCACTGCTATCATCCAAACTAGTTGCTGGAGTGCGTTCAGTAGAGTAGCGTCTTCAGACAAACACTAGCGATTTTTTGGTCAACAAAATGGCCGCCGACCTTTTGCACTTTTGATTGACACCTTATTGAGCCAATAGCTGAAAGAAGTGTCACCGGGAAGGTCCCGCCCTCTCTTGACAGTCATGAATGGACCCAGTTGCAAAAGACCTTGTGAATGAACTGGGCCAGATATGCTCGTGATTTTAATCGTGTTAAGATTCCAAACATAATGTTGGAATCAACAAACATTACATTCACGGTTTCTACTAAGTGGTGACATCGTTTTTGTTTTTAAAGTTCAGGGTTTGCTGTTGGCAGTTGATTTATTTATAAAAAGTAATATGCCATAGTGACTCATACGTCCATACACAAAGTATCATGTGCACATTTATAATGGAAAGTCGGTTGGATGTGAAAACGGCAAAGAAACAAACTTCCCGCTTGACTGCTGTGAATAAGAGGACACTTATGACAAATGTTATATGTTATTGAAAGTAATGTTTCATCCACTGACTCTGTTAGATACATTTGCATATTTAAAAAAAAAATAATAATAATAATAATTATATATATATATATATATATATATATATATATATATATATATATATATATATATATAATAAATTAATAATAATATCACTAAGGGGTTAAACTCCACTATCACTTCACCTACTCCATCTTCAAGAGGTACTTCCAGGACCACCAGCCAAGCCACACCCCATATCCTCAGCTCTCCATCCATCTGCCATCCTGTGGGGGGGCGAATGCCCACCTCTACCATCCTTGCACACCATGTATAACAAAAGGCGCTTCCATTCACAGTTGCTCATGCCCCTATTAAGAAGCCTCGCTTGGATATCAGCTAAAACAATTCACTGTCTGCCGTACATGTACTATGTTGTAAAAAATTTTTTATTTCTGATTCTCTCTTGTTTCTCATTTCAGAGATCATGGCAACCGGGTCCAGAAACTGACCCTCATCCAACCTATTACACTCTATGTCCATTCTGAATGCATTCACACTCTACACAAAGGATACATTTCCACTTACACAGCCACACCCTCGATGCCATGTTCACACTAGCCTTTTTTGTATTCTGAGATGTTCTGAACTAACATCAAATTTCAATCCCACAATCCACCCCCCCCCCCATATCTAATCTAACTTTGCAGGATGAAGAAACTCCCTTTCTTTATTAAGCAAAGCAAAACAGATCAATTACGCAAAGGACATTCTATATACATTTTTGACATCCAATCCCCCAAACACCCATTCCAAACCCTCTTAGCATTCTTACACCACAGGAGAGCAATACCACCTCAGGGAAGCCCAGCTGATCCTCTCCAGCCGACTTCCACCTACATGCGTTTCTAGGCATAAGTATGATTCTGCCATTTCCTCCCTATTCGCTGCAGCAGCGACGCTCTAAATGAACTCGTATACATTTCCAAATACCACTATCGTCACACTCCCCCACACTAATACAGCAGTAAATGCTTATCCGGGAGCGCACATTTCCTCCATACTGACCCACTGCACCTCTGCAGCAGCAGAGACGCTCCGCTGAGCTATATTCACCCATAGCACCATTGCAACTGCAGTGACGCTCTAGCTAAGCCCTTATTTACTTTCATCTCTACTCCGCTGAGCTACATTCACCCATAGCACCATTGCAACTGCAGTGACGCTCTAGCTGAGACATTATTCACTTTCATCTCTACTCATCACTACTGATAGTTTTTAATATTCCTGCGGGAGCAGTCATAACTCTCCAATACCTACCACCACTGCACCTCTGCAACAGCAGAGGCGCTGCGCCAAGCTACACTCACCCATAGCACCACTGCAACTGCAGTGACGCTCTAGCTGAGACATTATTCACTTTCATCTCTACATATCACTACTGGCAGTATTTAACATTCCTGCGGGAGCACTCATTACTCTCCAATACTGACCACCGCTGCACCTCTGCAACAGCAGAGGAGCTCCGCTGAGCTACACTCACCTATAGCGCAACTGCAGTGACGCTCTAGCTGAGCCATTATTAACTTTCATCTCTACATATCACTACTGAAAGTATTTAACATTCCTGCAACAGCAGAGAGGCTCCGCCGAGCCTTATTCTCCCTCTGCACCACTGCGCAGCAGTGACGCTCTGCCTGAGCTCACACACACTTCCATTTAGCCATTCACTACCGACACACTCCCCAGCACTGACACAGCAGTTAAAACGCCTCCGCGGAAGCGTACTTGCCTTTCAATATTGACTTCCAACGCACCTCTGCAACAGCAGGGAAGCTCCGCCGAGCTTCATTTCCCCTCTGCACCACTGCCGCAGCAGTGACGCTCTGCCTGAGCTCACATATACTTCCATTTAACATACCACTACTGACACACTCCCTAGCACTGCCACAGCAGTTTAAATGCCTCCGCGGAAGCGTATTTACCTGTTGTTATTATTGACTTCCATTGCACCTCTGCAACTGCAGAGATGCTCCGCTTAGCTTAAATTCTCCTCTGCACCACTGCCGCAGCAGGGACGCTCTGCTGAGCTCACATACACTTCCATTTATTTATACTATTACACTCCCCAGCACTGTCACAGCTGTTAAAATGTCTGCGTAAGAGTTCTTCAATACTGACTTCTATCGCACCTCTGCAGCAGCAGAGACGCTCCGCTGAGCTATCCTGACATTTCACCACTCCCATTATAGAGTCTCTCTAGCAGAGCTCATACATCCCGCATCCAAATTATTACATCTGTCTCACTCTCTCGCCTGGTCACGGCAGTTAAACACTGCTACAGGAGCACACATAGCATTTGCAACATCGGCTGCCAGTACACCACTTCAGTAGCATGCCAAACACGCTTTATAATCAATCATCAGCTAAGGGCGAACTCTTGAAACTGCAGAAAAAGCACTGCATGATCTAAAAACGGTGATAAACATGTAATAGTGTTTATTTCCATTAATATATTCTGCTCAAATGAAAGTGTAATATAGCCTGCTGCCAGCATTCCTTCACCTGCTGTTTGCTGTGACTAAACCAGCCATCAAACTGTCTCAGTGACAAACTATAATAAACAACCCAAATCTTAGCAACCATGGATGCCAAACTGCACTTATGCAACAGTACAAAGTATTTATTGTTGATTTATTTGAAAGACTTGACTATAATTCTGAATTATTTGGAATTGAATTATTGTTATTAACTGGAATGTTATTAGGAATCACTGCGAATATTTCAAAGAAGCATAATTTACCAGCTTTCAAAAAAATGAGCAAAACAGCTTTCAAGATTAACAGTAATAATACAAAAATCTGCAGACTGTTAGCATTATAGACAACTATTCATGCCAGTTGGACTTTCTTCATTCAAGTATGTTGGTGATACTGTATACTTGTAGTATTCATCTTCCTGAAATATTGATATTGAGTGATCTTGGGCTTAAAGCTGACAGCTATTGGCGTGTACTGTATGTACAGTACTGTAGCAACCCTCAAAGGCTTTGTAAGACTATAAGCAATGGCATTTTAGAAATACCCAATTGGCAGGCATCTTTGTCATCCATGATTCATTTCTTATGCAACAAAGTGTTAGATTCTCTCAGGGTTTCAAAGATAAATTGGGTAGCAGTTGAATGGGCCACCTGCCATTCGTAGCATAAAACATCTTTTTACACAGACAGTGCCGGCCCGTAGGGTTGAGGGGCCCTAGGCGAGATTTAAAAAAATTGGGCCCACTTGTGTAAAAACAATGAGAAGAAAGCAAAAACATTTTACAATTTTAATATTATTAATTTTATTACATTAATATTATTACATTTTCAATATTATTAAATTTATATTTAAGTGTATAATTTTTTAATTAACTGTAACATATTTAACCTATAATACATATGTAAAAATATTTACTCAGATTTAAACAAATAAGTTTGCAAGCCCGAAAACACTCATTTAAAAAAATTAAGTATATAAGTTTGACATATTTATGCATATAGTTGTATGTTATTCATTTACAAAAAAATGCATTTGATTTAAGTTTTATTTATATAACAAAAAATGCAGGAGACATTTTAGCTTGTTTCACACAGAGATTTACACAAACAAAACTTTGCATTCGATGTTGGACAGTGGGTAAAATTCGATTTTGACAAAATGAGGGGGGAACCTGTTTTTGCAGCAGGTGAATCAGTGGGACAGATTATTAATTGATTATTTAATGAAACATGCTGAATGTGGCCTTTTTTTTTCTCACATACCACACAAGTATTTCTGTGATCATGGGCATCGTTGCATTTATTAAAACAAGTCCTAATACTACACTAATAATGTACTATGCATTGCAGAACACACCTTTACTTTGAGCTTGCTTTTCTTTCTCTGCTTTTATTTTCTTCATTTTTTCGGCTCCGGAAAGATGCCGTTTCCATTTCAAATTAAAATTCAAATAATATCGATTAAAAATAGCAATAACACTCGTGAGGTTATATTACTGAAGACTTTAAGACACTTTTTCGGCTTTATATCGAACGTGAGCAATTTGGAGAGGTATGTGGACTCTGTGTAGGACGTCACGTCATTCTAGTCCACCCAATAGCCGATCGCGGGCAATGTTATGCAAAATAGAGTGTGGTGCTGCTGGGTATGTTTCTAATATTTTCTGCTTTTATTCATACTGTTGTTGTGTATTTATTATCGCTTTCAGCTATTTGTCATGTATGAATTATACAGAGCTCTTCTTTTAATCAAATGTGGAGGTTATTGTTTTCTCACCGTCGTTGTGAATTGTATCGTGTTTAATAGGGTTTGTGCATTGCGCAATGGTCGTTGATCAAGATTTAAACGTATGAGCTCGTCCTTGCGCTTACATTCTCAGTAAATATTCAAGAGGAGCGCCCCAAGAAGTGCGGGGCCCTAGGCGACCGCCTATTTTGCCTGTAGGACGGGCCGGCACTGTACACAGATATGAAGTCTTCATCTCTCATGTGATTGATATTTCAGCCTGATCTCATGAGGAAACTTAACTACTTTACGTTTTGTCAGTTTAATGGCTAATTTGTACAAAAATCCCAATCCCTAAACCCAACCATCATTGGGGGATAAGCAAATCGTACTAAATTGTACGAATGAGATCGTACGAATTAGCCACTAAATTGAAAAGTTACGAATTAGCGTGAGATAGCGTTGGATATTTACATTTTGCTTGTCCTAAAACACACTTACATATTAGCAAAATCAAAAAATAAAAATTGTACATTGTAAAATGTCAAAAGGTGTAACGGCATTTGATTTGACATTATTATTATATTTGACATTAATATATATTATATCTTCATAGCTTCTCAGTGATTAAACATGTGCCTTCAGATGAAGGTAATTTTGCGGCGGATAACTGAGAGTGTAATCCTATGATCCCTATGATGAGTATTTATATGTGGGATCCTCAAATATGGCCAATGAGATCTTCTTTATTTCTGGTGCATTGTGGGATTGATTGAGTGCACTTCAGAATGTCCACTATGGTTTCGGACACAAATGGCTGATTCTTCAAATAGTGCACTGTTTAAGGTATAGGGGTATATAGCCTAAATTTCTAACACTTTGTCCATTTTTAATACTCGAGATGCCACTTTTCTGATGCAAATTTCTATCAAGTGCAAACGTATGGTGCATTTCAGTGAGCAAAAATTATTTACAAAACAACTTGTGTATTGATCTCCTTTAGAAAACTCTTTAAAAGTTTGAAAATCTAAAAATTAAATCGCCACATGACCCCTGCGTTTGCAAAAAAAACAGTATGTAATACAACAAAGGATTTTCATGTGACTTATGAAAGAAAAACACTGATATTCTGGATTCAGATGGGTATACAGTCACCAACTACCCCTTGTATATGGTGAAAGTCTCTTATGCCCCCTAGAACAAATACCGTCCAAAAAGGCTTAATATGCTGATTTGCTTGATGCCTGCTTTAAAAATGTGGGTAAAAAAACCCCCAAAATGTGGTAAATTGAAGCTTTTTTTTTTCTTTGCATGAATTTAATGAATAGTGCAGAGAAAAACACAGTAAGATCACACTTTAATCTGAATTAAAGGGATGATTGGCAGCCTGTGCTCACCCAGGTGTAAAGTAGCTTTAATAAGTATCTATTGTCCATGGATTGGTGTGTGTGTGCGATTATGAATGTGTGTCTGCATATCCTTATGTGTGTGTGTGCGTGTTCTTTGTCTGTTCACTGATAGCAAGAATATTATCAGAGATTGTATGATGGAGGTGCTGGTGTGTGTGTGTATGTGTATGTGCATCTGTGAAGCCATAAAAAGATAAAAGGGACTTCTTCAGTGCAACCTCTGCAGTGATGGGTTCACAATCATTGATTCAGAATGTAAAAAAAAAAAAGTCGACTTTGAAACATGTGCATTTTATGGCTTTGAAACTGATGCAGGTCAAAAGGCGCAAGCAAATGGCATGCTAATCAAGTGCGCGGAGGAAAAGAGGTTTTATCTGAGGCTCAGACTCTGCTGGATGGATGTAGCTTTATCTGGGTCACCTAAAGCCAATGTTAAATCCACTCTGGCTTACCCCTCAGCCCGAGAGTGAGTTTGAATAAGCCAAGGAGGCAGTATGTTCACAGATGTTAAAAGACCAAGACCAAGTCACTAACAATTACAGTACAGTACTCACAATCTACTTTACATTGTATGAGAAGAGTATGGGAAGCAGTGGATATGATGACATCAAATTCACTGGAAATATAAATAATTCATAGATGCTAGAATTTGTCTGAATTAAACTTCTTATATGTTTATGTTCAGTTATTTCACCTTAAATGCCATGAAAATAACCTATTCCTTGTCATAAAAGTGAAATTACTGAACTAAGGAACTAAGAAATTTTCAGATGGCACTTTTCTTACGCTCAAAAAATTGACTTTGCTGCTTGTTCAAACTGCTTATAGACAACTGTTTTATGTTCAATCCACTTAAATGTGTAAAAAGGAACAAGTAAACTTAATACCTTCATGTTGTCCCAACACAAATCGATTGTATGGAAACCATCATTTTTACAGTATAAAGATGTTAGGTGACCAAACTTGTATTTTAATGAACTGTTCAATGAGACTGTTTGTTAAAATGCCCCCAAAATATATTGGGTGTACACTGTAAAAAACACAGGGTTCCACGCAATTCATCTTGTCCCAACACAAATCGATTAGGTTAATTTAACAAAATTAAGTGGATTGAACATAAAACAATTAAGTTGTCCCATAAAAATCTCACTAAGTGTGTTGTTTCAGCTCATTGTAAATTAGTTTGAACAAGCAAGAAAAAAACTTGTTTTGAGTGTACTCATTTATGCTGTGCACTGTATTTTAATTTAATTATTAAAATGTTCTTCAAATTCTGCCCTGGTATAAACAGTATGGCAAAATCTCTTAGCACTTAGTAAGACATACAGTGGAGGGAAGAAGTACTGAGTATCATTTTTTTTTCTGGGAATAGTCTTTCTAAAGGAGCTGTTGACTAGAATTTAACCCAATTTTGGTCAAAACCCAAACAATACAAACATAAAAATAAAACAAAACAAAAAAATTCAGAAAAATGAGTTATGTGTAATAACACAGCAATGGCACAAGGAGAAAGTACTGAACTACTGAAATGTATTTAATACTTTATATAAAAGTATATAAATATATAACATTTTTTGGTGATGGCAGCTTAAAGACCTCTCTCATATGGAAAAGGAAGTCACATGCATTGCTCAGGTCTGATTTTTATTACTTTATTTATTTTTTCACAGACTTCAACAGAGTGTAAAAATCTTGATGGTTCTGTGAATCCCATCTATCAAACCTGATCTTTATTTTGTATTTTTTATTGGATTCAAGTCAGGTGATTGGCTGGGCCATTCTACAGCTTGATTTTCTTTCTCTGAAAGCATTTGAGAGTTTCCTTGGCTGTGTTTGGGATCATTGTTTCATCTTCATCCTCCTGCTAATGTAGATGTTAGACTGAAGCAGCTAATATTAATTTAAATGATGAAGGGCAGAGGGTTGCTGAAGAACTAATGAAAGATTTCAGCTGCTGTCTGGGCTTTCACTGCCTTTCTACACCTCCCCATTCTTCATGTGTTCAATACCTTTTCCCTGTGTCATTTCATTTGATTACACATAACTTCATTTGTAAACTAATTAATTTTGTTTTCTTTGCATATATGTATATCTTTGGTTGTTACCAACATCCAGTGAGAATTTCAAGTCAGTGGCACCTTTAGAAATATGTTTTCCGAGAAAAATGGTGACGTGTTCAATACTTATTTCCCCCACTTTATCTACTGTCATACATCACAGCATCCAGCCATAGTTTCTAGCATGAGTTTAGTCTCTGGGTAATTAACTGTAGCTGAAGTCTCCTCTGAAGTCTCTCACGACTCTTGTTCATACACAGAGTGACCTTTAGCATGCGGTGGGTTAGGGGTCAAGTATGAGAATGATTTGAACAAACAGTGCGAAAACAGCAAGTCTGTACCCTAGAGGCTTACCTCTGTTCTTTATCTCACACAGAGAACAGCTCTGCTTCTGTGACAGTCAGGCGACAGTAGGTCATGCAGAGCTGTCCTTATGGAAGGTGTGTGTGTGTGTGTGTGTGTGTGCGTGTGCGTGTGTGAGTGTGAGTGTGTTTGATGTCAGAAGGCAGAACGAGCAGTTGTACAAGCCCTGTTACTGTTATAATGGTGGATGTTCAACATGGTGCCATTTAATGATGTGTGCTAACAGTGTGAAAGAATAGATAGGTGTAGTGGTTAGTACTCATGCTCCAGACACTGCTAAAGGGATAGCTGATGACAGAACGTTCATTTTTGGGTGAACTATCCCTTTAATAAATTGTCATCAGCATACAGTGGGCACATGTTTTGAATCGTTTTTGCTGTACTTAGTTTTTCCATAATGTCTCAAGACTGAACCAGGCCATCGTTTCAAAGTCCAAAAAAGAAACCGAATACGCAACAAATGACAGAAAATGGTAAAAACAACAGACATCAATGTGAAGGGAATTAAATGATTTTTGTAGAGGAATGTGCAGACATTAGACATTAATGAATCTTTTCTGTGCACCTGTGCTGTGTACTTTGAGTTTACTGCGGTTGTACATTCAAGGCAAAAATTGTGTGACAAGCATAAGTGTCAACATTATTGTATTTATTTTGTTCAATTTTGTTATGCTTTTTGACCCTTTTATAATTTTTATTATTTAAATAGTTCTATTCTGCTTGAATGTATTGTATTTTAGTTTACTTTTAGCAATTTTAATACTTCAGTTGTCTTAGTTTAGTCAAGCCGACATTTCAAATGTTACATTTTATTGTCTCTATATGCTTAAAGTGATAGTTCAGCCAAAAATGAAAATTTACTCACCCTCAAGTGATTCCAAACATTTTTGAGTTTCTTTTTTTTCTGTTAAGCACTAAAGAACATATTTTGAAGAAAGCTGAAAACCTGTAACCATTGACTTCTTATTTGTCCTACTATGGAAGTCAATGGTTACAGGTTTACAGCTTTCTTCAAAACGTCTTCTATTGTGTTTGACAGAAGAAAGAATCTCATAAAGGTTTGAAACAAGTAAAAGAATGAGCAAATGATTACAGAAGTTTCAATTCTGGGTGAACTTTCACTTTAAGTTATATTCATTTATGTTGCATTTACCTTTATTTTGTATTTTATTTCAGCTTACAAACATTAATGAGATGTTTTAATGGCGTCTATATTTCCTAAAGATGTATTCACAACAAAAATAACTTTGGCCTCAAGTACTGTAGCTCCAGTGTGTCTAATTGTAAAGTCTACCTTTGAGCAAAGTTGTGGGCTCTTAATTTCCATTAAATTAATGATTCAGCCTTTTTCCGCAACAACCTTTCTTTCTATATACATAATAACTTTTAATATCAAAGCGTAAGCATTTGAAGTGACATTAAACAAGAAAACGCCCTCAGACCCATCAGCCTTGTGTCTTCATTGATGTTTAGATTGAGTATTAGATTTGACAGAGTTCTTGTGACCGGACTGACCCAACTTACCCACATCATACAGTGTCAGCGCCATCCTCAAGTCAATAAGTGAACACAGAGCCAACTTTTACAACCACAGCTGCTGAATGAATATAAATTTTCTCATTTTTATTTTACGCTGAACAGACTTTTTTTTTTCTTGCATGCCCTAATCAAGCCTTAATCAAAATCCTGCTTGGAAAAGTGTTCTGAGATTCTGCTATTCACAATAAATGCAATTATTCATCCAGGGTTTGCTAAAGTGTATTATAACCAGCAGTGAGTGTATTTATACCAGCGGTGTGTTCAATGGGAGAATAAGTGTTGTCCTTTTGCAAACTCTGTAGGCCAGGGACTTCAAAATTGCATATTTACAGTACACCTGGTGGAGCAAAAACAGATAAACTGGGCTCAGATGAAACACTAATAAAAAGAGTTCTTATAATACTGTATGTGCTACTCGCTTTGAGCTTAAATTATTTAACTTTATTCTTTCTTTATTATAATGAATAAATGTTGCTTGAGTTTTGCTTTAGTGAACAGTGAACTTAAAGGGCACCTAGTTTACCCCTTTTTCCAGATTTAATATAAGTCTTTTGTGTCTCCAGAATGTGTCTGTAAAGTTTCAGCTCAAAACACCCATCAGATTATTTATTATACCTTTCAGGAGTTTGTTAGCGCTTAGCATCTTGTAGCTGTTTTAGTGGACTGTGCCTTTAATGCTAGTCCTCCCCGCCCACAGTTCCCACGTGCCTGTCAGTGTGCCTCAATCTCCGCCCTCGGCTGCCTTAGATAACAGACAGACATGAAGGAAGCAGATCTCACGTAACGTTTGTGAGAAATATTACAGTAAGAACTTTCCCAATGATTATTTGATGTATTTGTTGTGGAGTTGCAACGATGAGTCACACACAATGTCGTTACAAAGTTCACACACACACACACACGCACACACACACAGCGGACACACACACACAGACAGCGCACGTGTTTAGCTTTGCACTGTTTTTGCACGGCAAATATGACAGGATACACATTAATATCCACTGCTGTATGGATATCCTTTATGTTAATGTACAAAATAAACCTGATTTAACGTCCACAACCCAGGATTGAAGTGTCTTTTTTTATAATTGTACTGACACGCGGCTGTGGTTATAAAGTAAAGCTGAAGTAAATCGCTGTAATTCATTACAAACATGCACTGTTTTAAAAACGTGTTAAACTTGTAAAACTCACTCTTGATCACATTTGATGATGATTGATGATCCTAGCGAACTGAACGGATCTTTTATTCCTGGTTGCTTTGTGCACGTCCTGTCTTGTTGATATGATTATACTCGTTACGGAGACATGTTAATACGTAGCTGTCAATCAATTTGGTGGGCAGGGAAACCACACTCCTACGTCAAGTTGCATTCGGCCTCAAAATGGGAGGGATTTGGATGCTATTTTAACGTCAGGAAATAAAAAAAAAAGAGACTTATTGTCTTTATATCACCTCAATATGACACACTATACCTACACACAGTTCTGTCCAAACAGCTTTAAAAAGATGATTTTCATCATAGGTGCCCTTTAAATGGGACCTACAGTATTATGCCCCTTTTTACAAGATGTAAAATAAGTCTCTGATGTCCCTAAAGTGTATATGTGAAGTTTCAACTCAAAACACCCCACAAATAATGTTTTATAACTCTTTGAAGCTGCCCCTTTTAGGCTTTGATCTAAATTGTGCTGCTTTGGTGACTGTCGCTTTAAATTCAAATGAGATTGTGCCCTCAGCCCTGTTTTCAAAAGAGGGCGGAGCTACAGACACCTAACTGAAAATGTGAAAAGAAGTGTCTCAGAAGAAGGCAGTCTATGGAGACGCTGGTGTTCATTTGTGCATCTTAACACTCCTAAAACATCTTAAACTCTTTAAATATTTATAATGTCTCTTAGTTACTTATGTTCAGCAGATATGGTATGAAAACTCAAATGGCTGACGTCTGCTTCTCACTCAGGACTGTCTGTGCTAATAAAAGAGATACTGTCAGTAATGAGCACATCCCATTAACGTGAAACTCACCTCTAGGACAAAGAGGTAAATCCAAACAAAATAAGAAACAAAAATGTCGGCACACTGATGTATGACTGCTCCCAATTTAATTTAATTTAATTTAATTTAATTTAATTTAATTTAATTTAATTTAATTTAATTTAATTTAAAGATTAAATTAAAATTTTAATTGAATTGAATTGAATTGTTTTATTTTATTTTTAATTTAATAATTAATTTAATTAAATTTAGTTTTATTTTAATAACATTTTAATTTAATTTTTTACTTTAATTTATTTTTATTTTATTTTTAATTTAATTATTAATTTAATTGAATTTAGTTTTATTTTAATAACATTTTAATTTTATTTTTACTTTAATTTATTTTTATTTTATTTTTAATTAAATTTTATTTTTAATTTAATTAAGTTGAATTTAGTTTTATTTTATTTTATTTTTAATTACATTGTATTTTATTTCTTACAATTTAGTTTATTCAATTCACCTATAGCGCATGTCTTTGGACTGTGGGGGAAACCGGAGCATCCGGAGGAAACCCACGGCAACACGGGGAGAACATGCAAACTCCACACAGAAATGCCAACTGACCCAGCCAGGACTCGAACCAGCGACCTTCTCGAACCAGCGATCTGTGTCGAATTTAGTTGTATTTTATTTTTAATTAATTAAATTTAATACCACATACAAATTACATACAGGAGTGCAGAAGGCCATACCTCTGATTGGCTCACAATGTCCACAATGGACTATATTCTGAATTTCAATAAAATAAATAAATAAATCAAGGTCAAAGAAAAAAGAGGTGCTTCATTATGGGCCTGTTAGGAGAGCAGAAACAGATGGAGAAGAGGCAGCAGCAGCGAGCATGAGGGAATCAGGAACAGGAGTGAACTGGAGCATGGTGAGAGGAGAAGAGCTTGAAACCAAATCCCATAACACGGTTGGAACAATGCGATGTGAAGAGAGCCAGGGGGGAATTGCGCACGATGTCAATTTCCACAGAGCGTGTGCACTTTCCCAGATCGCCCGACTGTAAGAACGGGAATGCCGACGGAAGCCCCTCTCCATCCAAATCACCTGTGAACGCTTACTCTAGTTCACTGAAAAACAGCAGGCTTTATCGATCTGAAACACCTGGAAGTGGGAGCGAGAGGTTTCCAGTCAGGCTTGCTTCGTGCGTCTTGAGCCACATTTATAAACATAATGTGGTGCCTTCGTACGACAAATCTGTAAGGGATTCTTTTCATCGAGGAGAGCGAGGCAAGATGTTCAGAGGGTTAGTATACAGTGCTTACAGTAGACGACTGGTGCCAAATGGGGAAAAAAAGCCATTTCCTGCTGGCCTCGTGGCTTAGCGGAGCTCAGTGAAAAGCAGATAAGCAGAAATGCCGATAAAGATGACTCCGCATGTTATTGGAATTCACTGTTCTTGACCTTTCAGTACAAAATGTAAGGAAATCTTTTAGTGAATTGGTTCTCGGTGTTCGCATTTTCTTAAGTGTAAAGCAATGGCAAAAAAAGGGTACAAATGACCTTAAACGGACATTCAGGGGTTGATCCGAGTTAAGCTCAATGCATTTTGAAGAATTACCATTTCAATTTCTCCTTCATTTTACCTTATGATACACTCAAAGGCTGTTTGTTCAAACTACTTATTTAAAATTAGCGGAAACAACACAATTCTTGAGGGTTTTGGGGACAACTTAATTGTTTCATGTTCAATCCACACTGTAAAAAAATTTTTTGTTTCAACTTAAAAAAGTAAGTGTTCGTGCTGCCTTAAATTTTTAAGTTTACATCACTTAAATAGTGAAGTTGTCTTAACTTAGGTTAAAGTTGACAGGACTTGACAATAGTAGTGTAATGGACGTGGTCTAAGATTAGTTAACTTACATAGATAAGTTGTTGTAATTAAGAATGATGTTGATAGGATTTTATAATTCAACTGTAATGGACATGGTTTAAGTGTAGTGAACTTAAATATTGAAGTTGACTCTCTCTCTCACACACACTACAACCTATTTAGTCTATTCAATTCACTTATACCGCATGTCTTGAGCACCCAGATGAAACCCCTGTGAACTTGCAAACTCCACACAGAAATGCTAACTGGCCCAGCCAGGACTTGAACCAGCAACCTTCTTGCAGTGAGGTGACAGTGCTAACCACTGAGCCACCATGCCACCCATGCTTGACATTACTAATGGACCATGGTTCAAAACACTTTTATTACAATATACTTCAGTTACACATTGTGAAGTTTATTCATAAACTAATTTCGAGAGGAGCACGTTCTTATGATTGATAGCAGCTGGTCCCGCATTAGCTAATGCATGATCCACCAATCAGATGATTCCTAAATCACTATAAATAACCAGAGTATCTTACCTTAGCCATCTTCGTCTTGAAGAATCCCCCCTTCCACCCCTACTCCTCCCCTTTCCTTGACAGGGCAGCACGGAGACCCAGTGGTTAGCACTGTTGCCTCACAGCAAGAATGTCACTTGCTCAAGCCTTTACCTTGCCAAGTTGACATTTCTGTGTGGAGTTTGCATGTTCTCCCCCTGTTTGCGTGGGTTTTCCCCGGGCTCTCCGGTTTCCTCCCACAGACCAAAAACATGCAACATAAGTAAATTGACCAACCAAATCGACACCATAGACGAGCGATTAATTCAACAATTTCTCTCCATAATTATTCATAATTCGAATTCACCTTTATCAAGCAGGGGAGTTCTCGAGATCTACCTGAGTTCAAACTCCCCTCTCGCCCTGCAACGGGAGGGAGCCCCGGGCTCGAGGATCTCATGAGCTCACGGCTCTCTCCCGGGACAGCATGCCAAACCCGCTTTATAATCAATCATCAGCTAAGGGCGAACTCTTGAATACACAATTATTATACTTCAGAAAATTGTGCACAAGCTTTTAAATTGAAAACATGGTTTGTCCTCAATAATCTCACACAAAACCCCTTTAAGACACCAAATTAATTCAAACATATAAAAATATGTTTATACATTTATAAACTTTTAAAATAAATTCAGGGCGGCATGGTGGTGCAGTGGGTAGCACTGTCACCTTATAACAAAAAGGTCACTGGTTCAAGCCTCGGCTGGGTCAGTTGGCATTTCTGTGTGGAGTTTGCATGTTCGCCCCGTATTGGCATGGGTTACCTCCGAGTGCTCCGGTTTCCCCCACTGTCCAAAGACATGCGCTACAGGTGAATTCATTCATTCATTTTCTTTTCGGCTTAGTCCCTTTATTAATCACACACACACACACATACGCTCCTGACAATTTAGCTTACCCAATTCACCTATACCGCATGTCTTTGGACTGTGGGGAAAACCGGAGCACCCGGAGGAAACCCATGCGAACATGCGCAGAACATGCAAACTCCACACAGAAATGCCAACTGACCTAGCCAAGGCTCGAGCCAGCGACCTTCTTGATGTGAGGTGACAGCGCTACCCACTGCGCCACCGCACCACCACTATAGGTGAATTGGGTAAGCTAAATTGTCCGTAGTGTATGTGTGAATGGGAGTGTATGAGTGCAGCTGAAAGGAAAAAACATATGCTGGATAAGTTGGCGGTTCATTCCGCTGTAGCGACCCCTGATGAATAAAGGGACTAAGCCGAAAAAGAAAATGAATGAATGAATGAAAACAAATTCAAAAGATTCTTCATAACTTTATAATAATTCAAGTCTATTCAAATTCTGGATTTAACAGAATTCTTAAATACTACACATAAATCATTACACAAGCCGGGATAATTATTTTCCTTTCTTGTAGTATAAATTAGCATGTCCTAAAAAAAATGAAACAACTGACACTAATACTTTTGACTTTTTGAATACTTAAACCCACAAATAAAAACTTTAATTGAAAAACATTCATTAAAACAATTGAAATATTGTCTTTTCGTTCTTTAAAACAAAACAGAGAGAGAGAAACATCATACAAAGACCTGTCAAGTTGTTGTTTTTTTGGTTTTGTTAATGTATTACTTCAACTCATGTAATTATTTAAATAAAACATGTTACATGTATTTTATAACTTAATTCTGGTGGTATTTTTAATGTTCATTAAATCTATAAATGACATTTTTTGGGTAAATGGTTATAATGATCGATGAATCAGTTGTCGTTTAAGAAAATAAAAAGTTAATTAGAAAATATGTTTGTTTTTTTATTGCTCTATTATGCCGTATTGAAACCAAAAATATTGCATTTTGACAGCTTGGTATTAAAGCAGTTTTTAGACTAGGGGAGTGCAGGGCACAAAGTAACGCGGGGTAAAATATAACACAGAGTTTTACTCTATATATAGTGATTATATGAAGCTGAGGTTTTCACCACAGTGTCGGCAGATGTCTTCCTGCCAATTATTGAAAAAGTTTGGCGAAATTTGGATGAGAAACAGAGGAGAAACCATTTTTGCAGCATAAAAGTATTTTTTATTATAATCTTTTTTTTTTTTTATCTGTGAAAGTATGTATGCAAAATCTTATATTGTTGTGACTACCGTCTTCTAGGCTAAAAGATGGATCCATTTTGAAAGATGTAAAAAAACACACAGTGACTGCTAGCCAGTTTTGAGGAAAACACGACACAGCGGGGTTAGTTGTAACTGGGTGTTACAAATAAGCCACACACTGTTGGACATCAATTAAACTAACAAAATAATTTTTGAATTTTGAGTGTAATGTTGAGAACTTCTGAGAACTTTTACATATATGTTTTCCTGTGTTTGTATATGGAAAAACAAATATAAACACAATGCCATTTTTTTTCTCATGACTTCATAATGTATAACTTTTTATATTTTTGAGCATGAAACTTCCCCTTTTACCACAGTAAAGTGTCTTCTTTCCAATGATGCCTATGTGTTTGTAGCTTACTGGAGTCAGGAACTGTTACTATTTAAAGTTAGGTAGGTGTAAATCCCCAAAAGTGAGTGCTGGCTAACAGGTTAAATAAAAAAAATGTTTTTTTAATAGACAAAAATACATTTTATTGCTAATAATGCAAATAAATGCATCGTATAATAATGCAAATAAATCCAAATGAATAAACATGCTGTGCTATGTAGAATAAAAAAAATGAGTTAAGTACTGAAGAAATATACTATTTAAAGTAAACTGAATTTAAATTAATTGTGTGAAATCTGACTTTATAAGCACGTGTTACAACTAACCCTCTGTCTGTTACAACTTGCCCTGCAGGTGAGGTAAATAGTAACATTTTTACTCCTGGCATTTTTGGCAATACTGCACAGAAACCATAGGTCCGGCGATCATACTTTCAGTGCTCATTTGTAGGAGAGGCTTGTGCGTTGTTGGTAAAAAAAATATGGCTTGTCTAACCCCATTACTTTGTTCATTATTTGGTCAGAACCAAAAAGTGTTACTTTGTGCAGGTACAAGGTAATTTTGAGTTCTGAAACTTACAGCGTGCTTTTATAGTAAAATAACATCCAGTCAAAAAAAAAATCAAGCAAAATTAAATTTTTCAATTCATGGCTCTTTTAAAGATCACATAAATTAGCTTTCTGCCACACAGAGGGCCATTTATGTTGTCCATTCCCGCATAGCTAAGCAACTGTGAATGAAAGTGCATTTATTTAGGTGTTGACATTGAGTGTCACTGAATGTGACAAACTCCAACCCCTTTGAATTGAACCCTAATGAACCTCGCCAACACACACACACACACACACACACACACACACACACACACACACACA
>CAIGQV010016734.1:13634276-13645639 GCA_903798115.1 Danio jaintianensis
CACACACACACACACACACACACACACACACACACACACACACACACTGAAAAGGTCTGCTGTGGGAGATGTGCCATTGGCTGTTGTAATTGATGTATAGGTAATTAATGAGGTAGGTCAATTTTGGTTTTGGTTCTTCTGCTGTCAGTTTTTGTCTTGTTTCTATTCCAGATCTAAAGTCAAGAAGCATTCTCTAGACAAGTCAAAAAAATATATCGTCTTGTTTTCAGAAACAAGTCAAATTTTTTAAGTCTGGTTGTTTTTCTTTAAAACAACCACAATAATCTGCCAATGGAGTGAGTAAAATAATATTGCTTTTGCTTTGAAATCAGATTATTTAGCTTGTTTTAAGGGAAAAAAATCACTTAATTGTGACTTATTGTTTCTGAAAACAAGACAATGTTTTTTACTTGTCAAGAAAATGCTTCTTGATTTTAGAATTTTGATATTTGGACCTGAAACAAGACAAAAACTCTATGTAAAAAAAACAAAACAAAAAAAAACATTTTCTTGCAGTGTATATTGTAACATTACAAAAAGAAAGAAGAAACTGTATCTGTAAAGTACAGTTTCGGCATTTCTCAGGTCCTTTGGGAACTGACGGAACATTACACCCTCATTGTGATCAATGGGTCATTTCACACAGCAGTTGATCATCGTGCAACACTTTCTCTGACTAATTGCTTTTTCTCCGTTTCTAAGGATCAAAGGTGCAGATGATTCTTTCACCACCGAGTAAAAGGTATCTGGCATCAAATCCCACTCATGTTTGCATTTTCCATTACCATTTGCATATTATTATTGATCATTATTTCTGAAACAAAGATAAACTGTGACTTTAATCTGCAAAGTCATATTTGAACTAAAGTTGTAAGACTTTGCGGTGCAGTGCTGGTTGCTGCTGTGGGAAGAACAGCTCTCGCTCAGCAATTATTGGGTGCCTGTCATCAGTGATTTAACAGCTGCATATGAATAAAATGACATGTAAATGCTAGTTATTGTTTTGCTTTTAATTTCATCCCCTGCATTGTAAAAAATGCTGGGTTCCAAACAATCGATTTGTGTGGGCACAGCATGAAGGCATTAAGTTAACTTATTCATTTTTACATATTTAAGTGGATTGAACATAAAACAATTGAGATGTCCCCTGTTGTTTCAGCTCATTTTAAATAAGTAGTTTGAACAAGCAGAACATGTCCTTTTTTGAGTGTAGCTGGTCTTCAGCTTATTAGCTTATTATCAACTCTAAAACCAGTTAACAGACTAGCCTAAATAGGAAACTGCGAAATCAGCAACAAGCATGTTTTTGTTTGTTTACTTGTATTCAGCTCTGTGACAGTTAAAATATCTGAATCTTACCAAAAAGAAAACGAATGTAAAATGTATTAGCTACAGTACACATTGACATTCTTTACATTTAAAAAAATGGATATAGATATAGAGTATGATATAGATAGAGCATGAGATATTGTAAAGATATAGCATGAACAAGATGCTGTAAGACAGGAAAATATCTGTTAATGAACAGTTTACAGCCATATCACCTTGCAGCCCAAGACTGAAGCTAAGCAGGGCTAAGCCTGGTCAGCACCTAGATGGGAGACCACAAGGGAAAACTAGGTTTCTGTTGGCAGTGGTGTTAGTGAGGCCAGCAGGGGGCGCTCAACCTGTCTGTGTGAGTCCTAATGCCCCAGTATAGTGAAGGGGACACTATATGTCAGTGAGCGCTGTCTTTCGGATGAGACGTTAAACCGAGGTCCTGACTATCTGTGGTGGTTAAAAATCCCATTGCACTTCTCGTAAAGAGTAGGGGTGTAACCCCGGTTTCCTGGCCAAATTCCCTTCATCTGCCCTTACCCATCATGCTTCCCAATCATTCCCATCCACCGAATTGGCTGTATCACTGTCTCTCCACCAATAGCTGGTGTGTGGTGAGCGAATTGGCGCTTTGTCCTGTGGTTGCCGTCGCATCATCCAAATGGATGCTGCACACTGGTGGTGGTGGTGTGGAGAGACCCCCCTCATGATTGTGAAGCTCTTTGGGTGTATGGCCATACACGATAAATGTGCTATATGAATACACATTAAATTACATTACATAGTTTCTCATGATTCTCACGATTCATCTGTATTTTCTAACTATTTATGATTTTGATTGCATTAAAGTACCTTGATCTCTGCTCTGTTAACTTCTGAATTTATACAGTATATATACATATATATCAACATTCCCCAATCCTCGAAAGTGTAAACGAATGGAAAGCGACCTTAAACCACAAGCAGATTTTTTACAGTGTGAATGCAATAGTCAAACACATCTATTTAGCATATATAGTATAACAATACAAAAACAGCATAATGAGTGTTAATCAAAAAATGCAATAAAAAAAAATTAAATAATTTTAATACAACCTTTTGTCCTAAACAGTGGTAACAAAATACAGTGTAACAAAAATGAATAACAGTTTTATTCATTTGTATGTCTACACCAGATGTGAAGCAGATGGAAATCACAACCAATCAGTATAGAATATCGGCAGAGCTAACCCTGCAATAATCATATTATGCATTAATTCATTTCGGTGGAATGCAGTTACAAAAAACATTTCTGTCCACAGGCTCTTCTGATTGGCTGTGATTTTGTCAAAAAAAAGTAATCAGGTGTGTGTTTGTATGTCACATGCTTCAAATCAAAAGAAGCCTTTACAGTCTAATTATTGTTTTTTTTATTATATTTTATTTTATATTTTTATTATATTATATTATATTATATTAGTATTTTTATTATTATATTATATTATGTTATATTATATTATATTATATTTTTTCATGAAAATTTACTTTTTTTTCTCTGAATGTAATATAATTAATTTTCATCAATTTTCATTAAGACCTTTTTCTCGAAATGTTACAAATTTAATCTCGCATTATAATGATTGTAATCTTGAGATGGTTTTATTTTTTCTTTATTATTGCTTGGCCCTAATCCTCTTATATAATATAATACAATATAATATAATATAATATAATATAATATAATATAATATAATATAATATAATATAATATAATATAATATAATATAATATAATATAACAATCATTCATTCATTCATTTTCTTTTCGGCTTAGACCCTTTATTAATCTGGGGTCGCCACAGCGGAATGAACCGCCAACTTATCCAGCATATGTTTTACACAGCGGATGCCCTTCCAGCTGCTACCCATCACTGGGAAAATAATATAATATAATATAACTTACATTTTAAAGTATATAATTCTTTTTCTTTTTTCTTCAGAGACTTGAGTATATTAAAAAACTTTTCAAACACTTTCAGCTTTTTAAATACCATTTTGATTCAACTTTTTAATGAGAAAAATGACTAATTGCACCTTTAAACCTTTGTCATGTTTCTAATTGAGTCACTTTACTTAATGATTAGCTGTTCATTTCAGTAATACAAGTATGCACGCCACATAGATTTAATTGACATTTCTGAAATCCCTACAGAACAAAAAATACGCTTGCCATTCTCTTTTATAAGCAAACTTTGTGCAGAATTAAGCACTCAGAACGAGAGCGACAAGCTCATTTGGCTGCAGGCTGTCCGTGGTCAGTCATCACAGACTCACAGATCATAAAAGGATCTGTTTAATGAACTGAACCGGGATGAAACATTTCCCCCAAATTCCAGTAGAAGCTTTCTGTATGCGAATGTGCGTGCTCATGTAATATTCAACTCTTTTCTGGGGGACTGCGATTAAAATGCGACTGGCGTGAATCCAGCAGTTTAGATGGTTTGGTTAGATGGTCCCCCCCCCAACGTCTCTTTTTTTTCTGGCTTCATTCACGCTCTGCAAGTCCACTCGGTCATCCATTCATTCTCCTAGAGTACACAAGCACGCTCTAACACACTCCAATACACTCTTCCTTTTTCTTGTCAAAGCTTGCAGTTGTCTTATACACGCCGTCTCTCTTTCTCTCACACACACACACACACACACACACATCCCTCATTTGGCCTCATTCTGGGTCATCATCCTCAAAGCCAGCAGTCTATTAATGTTATTAAAAATATATCAGCAGATTCCGAGAGCCATCTTTCAGCTCTCTTGATCTGTCGTTTTTATCATATTTCTAACCTCCCACATGACCTGAGCTTTTCTACCAAATCCTCGGTCCCTTGTGAGCTGGAGGAGTGTCGAGAAAAAAAATAAATAACAGTGTCTTCAGACTTTCTGCAATATATTTTCTCCCGAGAGATCTCCACTAGTGTCTGTGGCTTGGCAAAGTGGCAAAAGTGATGCATGGATTACGGGATGTACTGATGAGGGCAGAACGTTTGAGAGGTGGAAGTATACTATCGTATTTAAAGCTTTGTTCTGGGAACTAATGTTTTATGAACTGATTGTGGACATTATGTATGATGATGCAAACATGCACTGTAAAAATAAATAAATAAATAAAGATCCATAAAAATAAGTCACTCTTTTACTGTATATGCTGAACTATGAGCTTAAAGATAGATAATGCAATATAATAAAATAAATAAACACACAAACTAATTAATAATAAAATAACATAAATAAAGTTAAATTAAATTAAACAAATAATGTTGGAATGTAGCATTAAAATAGAAATAAAATAAAATAAAAATGTTGGAATATACCATTAAAAAACTAAATTTAATTTAATTAAATAAAAATATAGAAAATAAAACAATTAATAGTATATAATAAAATAACATAAAATAAAATGAAATAAAATAAAATAAGCAAACAAACAAACAAACAAACCAACAAACGCACAAACTAATCATAGAATAAAAAAAGATAATGATGGAATGTACCACAAATAAAATGAAATGAAATTAAATAGTTCATTCATTCATTCATTTTCTTTTCGGCTTAGTCCCTTTATTAATCTGGGGTCGCCACAGCGGGATGAACCGCCAACTTATCCAGCATATGTTTTATGCAGCGGATGCCCTTCCAGCTGCAACCCATCACTGGGAAACATTCATACACACTCATACACTACGGACAATTTTAGCTTACCCAATTCACCTATAGCGGATGTCTTTGGACTTGTGGGGGAAACCGGAGCACCCGGAGGAAACCCACGCGAACACGGGGAGAACATGCAAACTCCACACAGAAATGCCAACTGACCCAGCCGAGGCTCGAACCAGCGACCTTCTTGCTGTGAGGCGAACATGCTACCCACTGCGCCACCGCGTCGCATTAAATAGTTAAATAAAATAAAATAAAATAAAATTAAAATGAATTAAAACAAACATACAAGCTAATTAATCATAAAAAAAAACAATGATGAGATGTACCATAAATAAACACAATAAAATAAAATAAAATAAAATAAAATAAAAATGTTGGAATGTACCATTAAAAAAACAATATTAAATTTAATTAATTAAAAATATAAAAAATATTCTCTTAAATATAAAATACAATTAAAATACCAAAAAAATATTCTGAATTTTTTAAATATATATAATACTTCTGACATGAAGCAATTGATTTGCAATGGCCACTTTGTTACATCTAGTAAAGCAAACTCCTAGCGCAGCTGGATGTGATGTGACGCATCAACGCATCGATTTAAAGACTGTATTTTTCCACAACGCTGCCCTGCACAGTGTGTTGTGATCCTCAGAGTCATCTCTATCAGCTCCTGGGTTTGTGTATCTCTCTCTCTCTCTCTCTCTCGCATTTATCTCCTACTACATGCACAAACTGGTGGGTTGGGCTAAAGAGTCAATGATGTAAAAGTGGGCGTTGATCATCTTCAGCAGAGGTGCTCTTTTGAAAATTAACACAGGGTCAATAACAAGCAGATCCAATGAGAATCAAGTGTGAGTCATTTACCATCAACACAGATGAAAAATGGGACATTCTGTTTTTGGGGGGACAATAAATAATGATGCAAATACCACAACATTAATTACCGCAAACATTAGTAAATCTCATTTGAATAATTTAAAGAGTCTCCACCCATAAATACTGCTTGCTGAAAGAAAACTCCAACAAATGCATATTCAATTAGGTTAGTCTCTAAAAATAACTGCCTATATGGCTTTGCATCACATTTTTATGTAAGCTGTTAGTACATCTGGCCAATAATGCATATAATTAAATGAAATGTTAACTTATCGCTTATAGTGTAAATATAAAACATTCATATACACTGTTTTTATTCACGTACCTAAAGATCCTCAGACCTGTACCAGAGCTGAGAGATAGTCAGAAATGAATGAAAGTGAATGAGAGCAGGTTTGTCCTGAGAATAAAGCTGACTGGTAGAGAGGGAAATCAACAAACACATGCTGTTAATTCTGGACACATCTATCATGTTAGTGTATTTCTCTGAAGAGTAAAGAGTAATGTCATTTGTTCACTTGAATCGAATGTGTATCTAAGCTTATTAGGTAGAAAGGTAGCAAATCAATACCTTATTGACAACGTTTATATAGTTTAAAGGATTTTGTTTGATGTTATTTGATGGCAGACTGTTCATAAGACAATTCTGACTTTGGAAACGAGCCAAACAGATCCCTTCTCCAAATCAATACATAGTGGAAATTAATTTTAGGATTTAGTGTTTCAAAATATCAAGTCAATAAAAGACGGTGTAATACATTTGAGCAAATGTGAAGCTTAATTCAATTTATTTTTAAAATTTAAATAAAAAATAAATTACTCAATTATTTAAATAATTTAAATAATTGAGTCATTTAATTTAAATAATTTAGTAATTTAATTTATTTTTAATTTATTTTATTTTACTTTCCTTTTTATTGAATTTATTGTTTTAATTTAAATAATTTAGTAATTGAATTTGAATAATTTGATTACATTTCAATTTTAATTTATTTTGTTTTGTTTTAATTTAAATAATTTATTAATTTAATTAATTTTATTTTCAGTTAAATGTTTTTTTTATTTAATTAAATTTTATTGTTCTATTTTAATTTAAATAATTGAGTAATTTGGTAATTTATTCAATTTAAAAAATTGAATTTAATTTCAATTTCAATTAATTTAATTAAATTTATTTTTAATTACTTTTAATAAACTTAACTTTTTAGTGAATTGAATTTTGTTTTATTTTACATAATTTAGTAATTTAATTTAAATAATATTATTACATTTAAATTTTATTTTGTTTTATTTTAATTTAAATAATTTAGTAATTTCCGGGTGCTCCGGTTTCCCACACAAGTGCAAAAAAACATGCGGTATAGGTGAATTGGGTAAGCTAAATTGTCCGTAGTGTATGTGTGTGAATGAGTGTGTATGGATGTTTCCCAGTGATGGGTTGCAGCTGGAAGGGCATCCGCTGCGTAAAACATATGCTGGATAAGTTGGCGGTTCATTCCGCTGTGGCGACCCCAGATTAATAAAGGGACTAAGCCGAAAAGAAAATGAATGAATAAATTTAGTAATTGTATTTAAATAATTGTATTACATTAACATTTTATTTTGTTTTATTTAATTTAACTAATTTAGTAATTTACTTTAATTTAAACAATTTAGTAATTTATTTTATTTTATATGTTTTATTTGAATCTAAATAATTGAGTAATTAGTCATTTAATTTAAATAATTTTATTAAATTTAAATTTTATTCTGTTTTATTTTAATTTAAATAATAGAGTAATTTATTAATTTACTTATAAATAATTTAGTAATTTAATTAAATTTTACAGAAAAAATATATAAATATATCTATATGCAGACGCTACCATGAAATATTGCATATAATGCAGGATGTGATCGATGCAATGTTAAATTCATTATCTCCAGTCTGACCGCTATAGTAAGTAATGTGGTGCTGTTTCTTTAGGCTGAACTGTCAAATGTGATCTGCACTGTCGATCTGTCTCTGTTTATTTTGTCCTTGTGGTGTGCTTTTGTTTGCTACTGGAGAGTCATTTTCTCTCCGCTGTGATTGGTGTACCAGGCCTCTCCTAATTGCCAATTAACAGCGCTCACAAAGCAATCAAGCACCAGCAATGCCAGATGCAAAGGAAAATTAGCTTGCTTATAATTTATCGGGCTTAACTTTAGATCTATTTTGGAGAAGAGACACTATAATGAGGAATATTATACAAAATATTCCTCATCCTTGTATATGCGACTAAACAGGACTGCCTTCCTGGATGCAATCTGTGTAATGTGGGATTAATTTTAGGCCATTTTATCCTTGTGAAGATTTTTTATTTTCTCTCTTTTTTCCCCAATTTAAAAGAAAATGCACTTTGAAGTTATTTTTAATTGCTTCTTGAACAGATAATGAAGCAACAGTCATTAAACGCAGTCATATTAGCAGAGTTCGCCCCCACTCGCAGATCTTTTAACACTGGGAGCAACTCCATTAAATGGAGACGTTTCATTTTAACTGTCCCCTCGCACTCATAATTAGCCAAACGCATTTTCTAAGCAATTCCTCCCCACCCGACACATTGCTAAAAATGCAAAGCATGTAAACACTTTGTCATTTGGACACAAGTATTGAGTGTGAGGGCTTAAAGTAATGAGAAACAAATACTGTAGTTGTAGCTCTTATTTGTCGGCGCATCAGGTTGTTACGGCCTACTGCAGTAAATCAGTTTTAATTGCATAGTGTACAAACTGTTAGCTCAAGCATAGCACTTATAGGGTATACATAAACACACATATGCAGTTGGGCATGTTACTTTAAAAGTAATTAGTATTGCAGGGAAAAGATTAATCGCGATTAAATACATGCATGCATTTATTTGAGAAAATGCTTAATTATTTTTATCTAAAATATATATGTATAATGATACAAGTTATTTATAAATATAAATATATGTAGCAAAATTGTTTTGTTTTTATGTATGTTTGTGTATCACATGTACATAATAAAAATATATAATACACACATATTATATCAAAATGAACTCTTTTTTTGGATGTGATTAATCGCCAATCATCCTCAGTTATATGGTTGTCCAATCCCTACACACACACACACACACACACACACACACACACACACACACACACATACACACACACACGCACGCATACACACATGCCATTCATCATCAGATATGTGCCCCACTCCCCCCGCAACACACACACACAATAGCACACAAACATTACACTCTATGCTCGGGTATTTAAACCCAAATTGGGTAAAATATGTACTAACCCAAACATTGGGTTAAATTTGGTCCTATTCAATTCATTCAAAAAAATTAAATTAAATAAAAAATAAACAGTTGGTTTAGTCAGTATTACAACCAGAATTGGGTAACAATAATAATAATAATAATAATAATAATAATAATAATAATAATAATAGGTGACACGGTGGCTCAGTAGTTAGCGCTGTCGTCTCACAGCAAGAAGGTTGCTGGTTCGAGTCCCAGCTGGGCCAGTTGGCATTTCTGTGTGGAGTTTGCATGTTCTCTTTGCATGTTGATATATTACATACAGTAGACACTTTACAAAATATCTTCATGGAATATGATCTTTACCTAATATTCTGATATTTTTAGCATGAAAGAAAAATGCATAATTTTGATTATATAATACAATCTATTTTTGATTATTGCCCAAAAATACCTGCACAACATAAGACAACATACATATTATGGTAACATATAATCGACATAAGGGCGACGCGGTGGCGCAGTGGGTAGCATGTTCGCCTCACAGCAAGAAGGTCGCTGGTTCGAGCCTCGGCTGGGTCAGTTGGCATTTCTGTGTGGAGTTTGCATGTTCTCCCCGTGTTCGCGTGGGTTTCCTCCGGGTGCTCCGGTTTCCCCCACAAGTCCAAAGACATGCGGTATAGGTGAATTGGGTAAGCTAAAATTGTTGGTAGTGAATGAGTGTGTATGAATGTTTCCCAGTGATGGGTTGCAGCTGGAAGGGCATCCGCTGCGTAAAACATATGCTGGATAAGTTGGCGGTTCATCCCGCTGTGGCGACCCCAGATTAATAAAGGGACTAAGCCGAAAAGAAAATGAATGAATGAATGAATAATCGACATAAACCTAAAAGTAGTCTGAAACTCTTCCAGAAAACAGTGTCAGTGACCAGAAACATCCCCATATTTTGTATATTAAATATGAAATCCTGACAGCAGCACTCATCCATAAGCATAAACTTTAAAAATAGCTTTTTTTTCCTCCTCACTATTTCTACAGCTGCTGTATGGAGTGAGAGAAACTATCAAAAGCACTTGACAATCTCACACAAAGAAGTTGCTAACTTGTCAAAACGATCAGTCACGTTGGCGTTTGTGGGTGTTGGAGTGGTCACAAATCTTATTTCCCATTTCCTCTCCTTCTTCGCTCGTGTCAAAATACCAATTCTAGCTTCAGATGGCCTTTCTTGAGCCCAGGGACACAGGTGGAATGAAATTATAAAATTAGAGAGGAGCTGCGTCCCAAACCACTCCCTACTGACTATCTAGTGCACTAGATGTGTGGGATTTTTGATGGTGCCCAAATTCTGAGTGAACATCTTCATTCCCTATATTCATTCATTACTTTTTAACCACAATCCAGTCTGTTTTTGTAATACCATAATCCACTGCTGTTGTATGTTTAAGGAATAGTTCGTCCAAAACTGATTTTTATTATTATTATTATTATTATTTACTCTACCTTCACTTGTCACAAACCTGTTTAAGTTTCTTTCTTCTGTTGAACACAAAAGAAGATATTTTGGAAAATGTTAGAAACCTGTAACCATTGACTTCCATGGTATTTGTTTTTTTTTTCCTGCTATGAATCTAACATTCTTCAAAACGCCTTATTTTGTGTTCAACAGAAACAAACAAACAAACAAACAAAAAAATCTTAAAGGTTTTAAACCACTTGAGGGTGAGTAAACTGTGAGTACATTTGTATTACCCATTTTTGGGTGAAAAATTCCTTTAAATATAATGTATATTGTGTCCACGTATGGGAAACTTTTGATTGGACTGACAGCTATCAGTTATTTTATTAATTATGTCAGTTATTTTTTGTTGAAGTACAATTTCGTTTTGATCATAATAATCCACCACATATAAATCTTAATAACTCATAATCATAGTGTATTTCCCAGTGATGGGTTGCAGCTGGAAGGGCATCCGCTGCGTAAAACATATGTTGGATAAGTTGGCGGTTCATTCCGCTGTGGCGACCCCAGATTATTAAGGGACTAAGCCGAAAAGAAAATGAATGAATGAATGAATCATAGTGTAGAAAAATGCTATGCATGCATTTATAGGTGGAGCCGAACTTGGAGCTTTTAGTTGTATCCATCATTTAATGCAAATTGTGTGTGTGTGTGTGTGTGTGTGTGTGTGTGTGTGTGTGTGTGTGT
>CAIGQV010016734.1:13645649-13656422 GCA_903798115.1 Danio jaintianensis
GTGTGTGTGTGTGTGTGTGTGTGTGTGTGTGTGTGTGTGTGTGTGTGAGAGAGAGAGTGTGTATGTTATTTATTTATTCATTCATTTATTTATTTATGTATTTATTTATTTATTTGTTTGATTATTAAATATGATCAAAAAGTAAATAAACACAACATGCATGTGTTTTTGTTATTTTTTTCCCCTTTGTTATCAAATAATACAATAAATTCAACAAATGAACAGTGGCATTCATTTGAAGAACATAATCGTAGTGTAGAACAATACTATACATACATTTATTACCAAGTTGAACCTCGGGTTTCTTGTATATATCCATTATGTAATGCAAATTGTGTGTGTGTGTGTATATGAGACAGAGAGTGTGTGTGTATTTTATTTATCCTTTCGTAAGCCCGTCCATCCATCCACTTACTTATTTATTTACTTATTTATTTATTAAATATCATCAAAATGTATACATGTACACTACCGGTCAAAAGTTTGGGGTCAGTATGATTTTTAAATGTTTTAAAATAAGCTTCTCCTGCTCACCAAGGCTGTATTTATTCATTCATTTATTTTATTTTCAGCTTAGTCCTTTTATTAATCAGGGCTCACCACAGAGGAATTAACCGCCAACTTATATGTTTTACGCAGCGGATGCCCTTCGAGCGACAACCCATCACTGGGAAACACCCATACACTCATACACCCCCACAGTCCAGAGACATGATCTGTAGGTGAATTGAATAAACTAAATTGGCCGTAGTGTATGAGTGTGTGCGTGTAAATGAGTATGTATGGGTGTTTTACAGTACCGGGTTGCGGCTGGAAAGGCATCCGTTGTGTAAAACATATGCTGGAATAATTGACGGTTCATTCCGCTGTGGCGACCTCTGAAATAGAGACCAAGCCGAAGGAAAATGAATGAATGAATGAATAGTCCAATATATAATAGTATACTCTTTTTTCTTTCAGTGCCCATGTACACATGAGCAAAGCTATATCATTCTTTTCAGTCAGACATATACTAAACCTAGTCTATTTCTTCAGACTGAACCATCAGATTGTCTTTGGATAAGATTGACCGTAATTAAGCCTCCTGGTTTTCTTAGAGAGCTCTATTTTCCTGATGGATTACCAAAAATAAGAAAACACCTGTATTAATGTCCGAACAAAGGATAACAAAACTGTTATCACCTGCGCCCCTATGTTGTATTGATCGTTTAATTGCACTGTCTTGGTTAAAACATGGATCAATGTTGAGGAAAGCAACAAGACCAGAGCACAAGCACTGAATTAATCATTCAAAATAAATGGGCAAGCACTTTAAGACCTGTCCACAGGCATCAACCTCCTCCAAAACAAAGCAGATCGAGAACAGGACAGAGCGAGAGAAAGAGAGACTTACTTTATATAGAACTTTAATTACAACATTTTTACCCTTAAATTACATGATTGTAAATAAATTATATAGGGCACCCTCCATTACATAAAAAAGGTGAATATAAATAAATAAATACATAAATAAATAAAATAATAAAATAAAATAATGAAATAAAAAAATTAATAAAACAAAATATAAAAAATAAACACAACAAAACAAAACATATATAAAAATAAACAAACTATACTAACTAAAATAAACAAAAATATACAAAACATAATATAAAACATACTAAAAATAAACAAACAAATACAAAAATATTTAAAATAAATACACAAAACGAAACAAAATATAAAAATAAATCAAACTAATTATAAAAACAAATAAAATAAAATAAAATAACTTACTAACTAAAATAAACAATAATATATAAAACAAAAAAATAAACAAACAAAAAAACTAAATAATGAACTAAAATAAAATAAATAAATAAATAAATAAATACACAAAAGAAAAAATAAAACAAAACAAAATACAAAATATAAAAATAAATGAAACAAAAAACAAAACTAAATATGAAATATACAAAATAAATAAAATAAACAAACTAGCTAACTTACTAAAATAAACAATTACATATTGTTCCAACAATTACATTAAGTTCCGTATTGATTATAAAATATTGTTTCTTACCTATAAAGCTTTAAATAATCTAGCTCCTGTTTATCTAACCAACCTTCTGTCTCGCTACAATCCAACCCGCTCTTTAAGATCTCAAAACTCAGGGCTGCTGGTAGTACCTAGAATAGCAAAGTCGAGTAAAGGTGGTCGAGCCTTCTCATTTATGGCTCCTAAACTCTGGAATAGCCTTCCTGATAATGTCCGAGGCTCAGACACAGTCTCTCAGTTCAAAACTAGATTAAAGACCTATCTTTTTAGTAAAGCATACACTCAATGCATCGCATAACGGTATGATGCATGAATCTGCTCCACGCAGGTTTTTGCATCTCGTTTAAATACACTATGAACAGCAGCTACGCTAATTATTCTCTTTATTCTCTATTTCTGGGATACTCATTCCGAGGCCCCCAGAGACTATGCAGCGCCACTAATGCAATCCAAGACCTGTGAAGAGATGATCCCAAGGTTTCCATTATCCCGGACCAGGCCGTATCCTGAGCAGCTGCTGTGGTGGTCATGGAGGAGTGGAGAGCATGAGACTGATTCCTGTGAGACCCCAGTAACAGACGAGTCTTCGCTGACGTCCAGCGTTCTCCAGCCTCCGGCGCCTAGACTGCAGCTCTGCACAAGACGTTTGGCCATAGGAGAAATGGTCGTGCCCAACTGAGCCTGGTTTCTCTCGAGGTTTTTTTTCCTTCACTTTCGCAAATTGGTGAAGTTCGTTCCTTGCCGCTGTCGCCACTAGCTTGCATGGTTCGGGACTTGTAGAGCTGCGCATCGATGGATTTGTTCTTCAGTGTTTGGACTCTCAGCAGTGAAAATTAAACCACACTGAACTGAACTGAACTGAACTTAAACTCTAAAAACTGAACGGACACCATTCCAATTCACTATAATCTTCTATGTGAAGCTGCTTTGACACAATCTACATTGTAAAAGCGCTATAGAAATAAAGATGAATTGAATTGAACATATAAAATCTAAAATATTACAAATATTATTATTTTCCAGTGTGGTCTCAGGCAATTGAACTGGTTAATATGATAATTTCTAACCCATTTTGGAAGGTTTTGTAAGACTTCCAAAAATCTGTTGTGACATAAACGTCCTAATATGTTCAATTTCCATTACCTGGACTCTTCCAAAAACATGTCTTTTAAGTTGAAGTGGAAACAGATGGCTGTGAGTCTCGGTTTCGATCTCATCTGTGTCCTCTTTTAACTGCGCCTCTACATCACAGACTTCTGTGAAAGCGGCTTCTCAGTCTGAACTCACTCCACTTCATCAATCCAGCACTTCCTGTTTGTTTATTAAATGAAACATGTTCCTCTTGGACATTTGCCATCAAACAAGAACCTCTTGTTCCGAAGCAAGTTCTTTGAAAGGGGAAAAAAGTATTTTGCAGCAAGTATGATAATTAATTAGAGAGTACACTCATTAAACAAAAATGTGGATTAGCACTTGACTCAGTTGTCTCAAAAAAACGTTTAATGTAAATTAGTTTTGATCTTTATTTTTAATAAAGCCTAATGTGCGGTCTGATTGGCCAGTCTCACAGATTAGAGGGACTGTCAAAAACGATTCGATTCCAATTGGATATTCTCGGCTGTCACTCAAAGGAAACGGCTCGTTGCGGCATACCTTACAAAATAACTTCCTGCAAGCATCACTGCTATACATACCAGCAGAGGAAATGTGCATGTTTACTCGAGCAGGTGCTTATTACTTTGCATTACATGAGTACACGCTTGTATATAAAAGAATATACGGGCAAAATATATTTTTATTAATATATAAAATACATAAAATTCTCTGAGGCAAATGTAAAATTATGTCATTTTTTGTCTGCAAAATGCAATATTTTAAATTTTTTTTATTTATTCTTCTTTTTATTAATTTATGTAATCATTCTTCTTTCTATTTATGTATTTATTTATTCTTTTTATTTATTTATTTATTCATTCTTATTTTTATTCGTTTATTTATTCATTCTTCTTTCTATTTATTTATTTATTTATTTACTTATTCTTTTTTTATTATTCTTTTTTTTTTTTTTTTTATTCATTCTTCTTTCTATTTATTTATTTACTTATTCATTTATTTATTCATTCTTATTTTTATTTAATTATTTATTCATTCTTCTTTTGATTGATTTATTTATTTACTTATTCTTTTTATGAATTAATTAATTAATTTACTAATTAATTAATTAATTAATTTATTTATTCATTCATTCTTCTTTCGATTTATTTTTTTACTTATTCTTTTTATTTATTTATTCTTTTTATTCATTTATTTATTCATTCTTCTTTCGATTTATTTATTTATTTACTTATTCTTTTTTATTTATTTATTTATTTATTTATTTATTCATTTTTCTTTTGGTTCATTTATTTATTCATTCTTCTTTCTATTTATTTATTTACTTATTCTAATTATTAATTAATTCATTTATTTATTTATTCTTCTTTTTCTTCATGTATTTTTTGTTTATTTATTCATTTTATTATTTCTTTAATACTTTCTTCATTTTTTCTTCTTATTCTTTTTATTCATTAATTCATTCTTTCTTTTTCTTTCTATCTTTCTTTCTTCATTTTGTATGTATGCTTTATTCTTATTTATTTATTTAATTTTATTTTTTAATATATTTTTTTATTTTTTTATTTTATCTCGTTATCTTAAATATATTTCAATATAAAAATGTGTGCTAAAAATATGAGAATTAATTAATTTATTTACAAAATTTAGCCCAAAATAAAATGAAAAGGCTGAAACATTAAATGTTTGTTAGTTATAAATGTAATATATTTATCTGTCAGTGAATTAATTAAAGAGTTATTCATTTTAAATTTCATTTATTTTCCTTCGGCTTAGTCCCTTTATTCATCAGGGGTCGCCACAGCGGAATGAACTGCCAACTTGTACAGCATATGTTTTACACAGCGGATGCCCTTCCAGCTGTAACCCAGTACTGGGAAACATCCATACACAGTCATTCACACACATACACTATGGCCAATTTAGTTTATTTAATTCACCTATACTGCATGTCTTTGTACTGTGGGGGAAACCCGAGCACCCGGAGGAAACCCACACCAACACGGGGAGAACATGTAAACTCCACACAGAAATGCCAACTGACCCAGCCAGGACTCGAACCAGCGACCTTCCTGCTGTGAAGTGACAGTGCTAACCACTGAGCCACCGTGTTGCCCTATATTTTAAATAATAATTAAATTCTATTACTTTGAACAGGCTAAGATATAAAGTAGCTTGGGTTTTAACTTATATATTTCTTTCTCTCTGCATCATTTTCATGCATCTATTCATCTTACTCGATTACAGTTTTCCTGACTTCAGCACTATTCTAAACTGTGGGACAAATATTAATAATAAGGAACAAGTACAAACACATTGACACATTTGACTAGTGAAATGACAGGTGTCTGTACCTTAAAGGCAACTTTATAGAGCAATTGATGCTGTTCCTTTGAGACAAGCAGCAAACAGAGCATCTCTAACTCATGTAAATGAAGCAGTAATAATGACAGGTGTAGTTCTCTCTCTTATACAATCAGAACAAGCTGCACTGGAATATCTCCTAATTGCGACTGCATAATGATGATATAGCAAATCCTCCAGATCAGACCAATGAACATACAGTTGAAGTCAAAATTATAAGCCCTCCTGTGGCTTCTATATTTTTTTCTCTTTTCAAATATTTCCCAAATGATGTTTAACAGAGCAAGGAATTTTTCACAGTATTTCCTATAATATTTTTTTCTTCTGGAGAAAGTCTTCTTTGTTTTATTTCGGCTAGAATAAAAGCAGTTTTAAATTTTTTTAAAAACTATTTTAAGGTCAATATTATTAGCGCCCTTAAGCAATATTGTTTTTCAATTGTCTACAAAACAAACCATCATTATACAATGACTTGCCTAATTAACCTAATTAATCTGGTTAAGCCTTTAAAGCGCCCCTATTTTGCATTATAAATGGTCATATTTTGGTTTTGGGGGTCTCCAACAACAGGCTGATATGTATGCAAGGTCAAAAAACACTTTCATTGTCTTATAATACGCATTTATTTTTACCTAATTATCCCAATGACTCCCATATGATTCGTTCAGCGATTCATTTGTTCCCAAACCCCTCCTTATCGCGATGCTAATCTGTGCTGATTGGTCCAATGACCCAGTCGGTTGTGATTGGTCAACTGCGTTCAGCACGAGACAGAGAGAAACGCCCACCACGGCTATGAAGTAGCAGAGAGTGTGTGAGAGTCCAATGCAGGAATGCAATAAAGCAATGCAGTTAAACACCAGCATATTACTCTACTCTTAACCCTAACCCCAAGTAATAACAACGACACACATTCAGTATTAATCCACACAGTGGCAAAAGTTGAACTATTTTGAAAATTGACCGCGCCGCACGTGTATGAACAGCTGATGGTGGCCATAGCAAAGACAAACGGCAGAGGATAACGAGTTCAGAAACGCATTTAAATCGGTAAAGGAAGAAGCACGCGTCACGTTTTCAACATGGTTTTGGATGCAATATGAAAATAGCCCCATACAGATTTAACCTGAGAGATACAGTACAAGCACTGATCTATAATAGATACGTGATTACGAGCTGCGCGGGGCGATTACAACTTACAACACACAATTTAACACATATTTTTCAAACTACACAAAACGAGGCAATAATTTAAATTACACTTACATGTTATGATCCGGAGGAAGAAGAAACTGGTCCATATGAACTGTAACAGTTACTGACAAAGTCCCTGTCAAAGTCTGACAAAGTTCCATACATAATAATCTCTGCTGCTCCTTGCTTTAATAGCAAATGGCCGACGAATCCCGCGCTGCAGCGTAGGTTATTGTATGAAAAATCAGAAAAATGACAGGAACAAACACAGCACACGGTTGGCTATACTGTGGTATTGTTGTGGAAATGAACTTTAACCCTTTATTCCCTGCAGCCGAATCTCTATCTGTCAGTGATCGTCATCTTCGCATCATGATCAGTCCCGTGGTCCCCCGCGCTTCGCTAGTGTCTGAAGGGAAAGGTGCGTTCACATTTTACCAGATCTGGAACTACATATTTGATGATGTACCGTATCGACGTCGACGCGTTCAGGCAAAAGATTTGAACCCAACTCGATTCATTTATTCGACTCTGAGTTGACTATTTCGTTAAAGAATCAATAGTTTTAAACACTGTACACTTTCAGATTTAAACCTCAGCTAGATGTTTTCATTCACTTGTGCTGTGCTACACACTACATGGAAGGTCATTTTCAAAAACCCATAATAGGGGCTCTTTAAATGTCACTTTAAGATGAATACTAGTATCTTGAAAAATATCTAGTAAAATATTATGTACTGTAAAAGAAATCAGTTATTAGAAATTAGTTATTAAAACCATTATGTTTAGAAATGTGTTGAAAAAAAATCTCTCTGCTAAAAAGAAATTAATAATAATTAAGAAAGGCTATAATTCTGACTTCAACTGTAAGTCATTGCTGGAGTTAATGATCTGCTTTACATTCAGATGCAGTTATTTGGGTCGGGGAGTGGGGGGGTTGTGATGCTCTGATTGGTTGAGGGATCTGGGCTCACGGTGGCAGGATGAAGGGAAGTGGACTGATTGGGGACAGAGCAGAGAGGCGGAGGGCAAGGTCCTCTTTAGTGAAGAGAATTGCTTTGACCAACCGAGCTTGGCAGAAGATCACCTTTCTCACCCCAGTCAAGAGGAACTTTAAATGAAGATGACTGGGCGGAGAGCAGAGAGAGAAACCAAACAAGGCCTTAAAACTGGGAATTTACTCAACTTTTTTTTTGCACACAGCACATTGCAGCACAAGCATGCAATTTACTGCCCAATAGCAAATCCATCTGAACCAAGTAAGAGATGTTGAGAAGATATATCAATTAAATTCATTTTTAGTGCAACTTGATTTGTTTCTACAGTATGTAAAATTTGGCTTGTTATAGAGTTGAAGTCAATTATTAGCCATCTTTGTTTAATGGAGCAAGGAAATGTTTGCAGTATTTCCTATAATATTTTTTTCCTCCAGAGGAAGTCTTTTTTTTAGTTTGGCTGGGATAAAAACTTTTTACTTTTTTTTTTAATTTTTTAAAAAAAAATTTTTAAGCTATGGTCAGTATTATTAGCCTCTGAATGAATGAATGAATGAATTAATTAATTAAAAACATTTTTCATTTTTTTTAAATGTATGGTCAGCATTATTAGCCCTTGGATGGAAAGATAGACAGATACTTTAGATACAAAGGAAGAAGGGATGGAAGGACGGATGGATACTGTAGATACAAAGGAAGGAAGGAAGGAATGAAGGATTAATGGATGGATGGATACTGAAAGGAAGGAAGGATGGATACTGTAGATATAAATGAAGGAAGGAAGGATAGATTAATGGATGGATGGATGGATAGATGGAAACTGAAAGGAAGGAGGGAAGGAAGGATGGATACTGTAGATACAAAGGGAGGAAAGAATGAAGGAAGGGCAAATGAATGGAAGAAAGGACGGATGGACAGACGGACAAATACTGTAGATACAAGGATGGAAGGAAGGAAGGAAGGAAGGAAGGATGAAAGGATGGATGGATGGATAAATAATCAAAATAATAAAAAAATAGCAAAATAATCTTGTCAAAAGAAAAAACAAGATTATTTTGCTTACCCCATTGGCAGATTATTTAGCTTGTTTTAATGTAAAACTCACTTAATATTGGCATATTATTTCTTAAAACAAGACATTATGTTTTGCCCACCTAGAAAAAGCTTCTTGATATAAAAATATCAATTTTTTTTAGAAAAAAAGTAGGAAAAAGGATTAATTTGACTATTAAGATGAACAGAAATAAAATGTCTCGCTGTCTCACCACCGCATCATCCACTTATTTCTCTGTTTCTAATGACTCAGTACTATCTCCAGACTTTGTCATATCCGCCGTCAGCAGATGCTGAACTGGAGACGTCTGCATGTGTTCCCAACATATGGGACACTATGACTTGCACGGACAGATCCTGCCCTGCACTGCAAAAACTCTGCCAGGCACACTGGATGTCCCCTCAGACTAGATGCCAGGGTGCATTTGTAATAGGATGTATTATCTAGACGTAACCCAATCCTGGGAAGTCATGTGCGGTAAGTCACTTTGCCACTAAATGACAAGTAACCAGGTCACCAAATGAACAGACTGTTGCACAAGCAAGAATTAGAATTTCCCATAATCACATGTTGTCAAACTGATATTCAGACCAAGTTAATAATGCAAAACATCATGCTTCAAGTGTGTGCACACCAACAAGTCTGTAACAGGAGTTTAAACTGATAAGGCTTTTAAGGGCACCTATTTTGCAAAATCAACTCTTGGACTGTGTGTAAGTTTAGTGTGTCCACAGTCATATTGGAGTAACATAAACACAACAAGTCTCTTTTTTTAAATTTCCTGATGTTAAAACCACTGTGGTTTTCCTTGCCCAATCAATTGATTGACAGGCACATAGTAAAACGTCTCCGTAGTAACGCATATAAACATATCCACAGAACAGGATTTGCAAAGAAACTGGGATTAAAAGTTCTGTTCCAACTCTCTGTGATCAGCTGCACCTCATGAATGTGTTTAAGAAGTTTAAAACAGTGCAGGTTTGTAATAAAGTAAAGACAGTAAAATTGCTATGTAATTCATAACCGCCGGAATCACCACTACAAACTCCACCTCAAATACATCAAATATACTTACTTGGAATTTTTTACTAATGAGCTGGATTTCTGCTTCATCCTAGTCTGTCTCTGTCACTGACTGCTGTTTATCTAACGTTACGCAGTAGAAGCGTTCATGCATGTGGGAATGGTGGACGGTTAGAACCAGCTCATTTACATTTAAAGGCACAGGCTACAAAAACAGCTACACTTTGCTGTGAGCCCAAAATGGGCATATTCTGCATTCTATAATAAATAATCTGATGGGTATTTTGAGCTGAAACTTTACAGACACATTCTGGAGACACCATCTTATAAAAGAGGTAAAATAGGACAACTTTAAAAAACAGAGAGGGATTGCGTCAAAAACATGAATTTACAGCATGGTATAATCATGGTATAATAACTTTTTGATTTAGTGGATAATTTGAATTAATGTGTACAATCCCATTTTTTCATTTTAGTATGATTTGCTCATGATGGCTGCATTTAGGGGTGGGGTTTGGGGGCACGCCTCCTTTTAAAAATAATTTTCATTAGAATGAAATTGTATGAATTCCTACGAATTAGCCACTTTTCTAACAATAACTAAAATAGTTGCATTTTCTCATGAGATTGGGTTGGGTGTAATACATGATCTGACAGGAATTTTGAGTTGATTGACACATTCTGAAGACACCTAAGATCTGTAACACATCTTATAAAAAAGCTACAATGAAATATCAACTTTTTGAAAAGCATACTACATTGTAAAACATACTGGGTTCCACACAATTCCTTCATACTGTCCCAACACAAATCGATTAAGTTAACTTAATAGTTTTTACAAATTTAAGTGGATTGAACATAAAACAATTAAGTTGTCCCAAAAAAATCCTCAAGAGTTGATTCAGTTTATTTTAAATAAGTAGTTTGAAGTAGCAGCAAAAATCCTTTTTTGAGTGTATATATATATATATATATATATATATATATATATA